>JAMKCH010007438.1:0-66764 GCA_023653785.1 Ophioderma brevispina | reverse complement strand
CTCCTTATAGTCTGCCATGCGGATACTCTGGGGTATTTCTAATTCTTTTTACCTCCCTTGATATCAAATTAAGCAACCACTTGAACTTAAAAGCTTCATTAGCAATACATGGCGATCTGTGAACCGTGGCTTTTCCAACACAAACATGCACAATAAACGAGAGGAAAATGTCGTCTGTAGAATTAGAGCAGTTACTGTTTTAGTCGTGAATGATGAGGAGCTAGCGACGATTTTAATTGGACGTTTTAAAAAAGAAAGAGCTAGCGGGAAGATTATTGGCGCTGGCAACTAGGGCATTTCTAAGATGTCACAAGTGAAGAATATACAACAACGTCAAAGTTTCTTTCTGGACAAAATGAGCGAAGGTTTCGATACGAATATTTATCAACTGTCGTTTGTACTTAGAGAATCATAGAGATTACCTAGATTGAAAAAATGCCTGGCTTGATGTAGCAGAGCAATCAGGGAAATTGGGTACAAACTGAATTTGTCATATGCCTGATTAGTGTCTGCATAAACAAGTCTCAGCATTAACTGGCATTGTCTGAATTTTGCAGTCATTTTGTTCAAAAGGTGGCTTCAAGTTTATGAACATGTACGTAACCAACTTAAAGCAGCACTGGCACATTTTCACAAAATATGAAATTTCTTCAATTTGCTCTCAAATGATATTCCTATAGGCCATTGGAAGAATACAGATTAAAAATAACATACTCAAAAACCGATAGGGACATAATAGAGGTTAAAGACCCAGGTAATTTGTAGGCTAACTTTTAAGTTTTCCATAACTTGAATGAACAAATGTGTATATTACATGAATATCATAGACTCGTACTCATTGATATTAAACCACAAAGGTCACAGACCAGTTATTGGGTGCATGCCGTGGGAAACGTGTATACGGCATGCGTTTTCTTGTGTTAAATGTCATTTGCGTTGTCTGTTGAATTAATGTCGCCGGCGACATTATTATAAAATCGCTCTCTTTACCCATAAGGATGCTTATTTGGTCTTAATCATTTCAGGTGAGGGTTAATGTATAGAAAAGCTTTACAACCATGCAAAAATATCAATTTTGAAAAATCTTTAGGGCACACTATTTTTCAAATAGTGCTGGTGTCTCTTTAAAATGACTTTTGACTCCTATCCTGAATTTGAATTGCTATCCATTGTCTCCTATTTTTTTTTTATTTTGTAGTAATAGACTTTTTTCTAATATTCATATTTCACAAACATATACCAGGAGATAATATATATTTTTTCTTACATAGTTCACATCTCATTCTATTCATCTGGTAAAGTGGGAAAAACACCCCCCCCCCCCCTCCTTTAGTGCTGCTTAAAAAAATAAGGCGGAAAATATTCCTCAATGCATCACTTAATTTTAAAAGAATTGCATAGAATCTTTTCCCTGCTGTTGGTCCTCTTCTTTTTTTCCCTTTTCTCTCGTTTTATTTTTAAATTACAATTCCAAATCTTTTATTGCAGCCCAAGTCATTTCCCGAGAGTCGTATTTGATACAAGAAAGTAAGATTGTAATTTCCTGCCCAAATCTGTTGAAGGCTAGAGTAACATTCATCACAAGTACGGCTAAAGGAGGATTCCAAATGTACTTCACCAGAATGGTTTGACCAATTAGCAAGCCCAGAGACATCAACGGCAGAAGGGGGTTTGGCAGAGGGATGGGGAGCCGCTCCCTATGAATGGTCAATATTTTTGGACATTAATATATGAATGGGTCATATTTTTGGATATAACTATATTAACAGGTCATACTTCTTAAAATTATGCCTTACTATAAACATGGGTCCATTTCTTGACCCATTGGAGGTACACCTGTACCCAATTCTGGGTGAGGTAATCCCCGGGTTTGTAACAGACATTTGTACATTTACGAAATCGCTCAGGTCACATTATTGAGGCATCCATTTCTTATTTTTTCAACAGGGCTAGAATTTCGGCAAGAGTCTGAGAGTCGACTCGCGCAAAGACTCCCCCAAATGTACCGACAAGAATCCATTTAGAATCTTGTAAACTGCTAAAAGTTTCATACAAACTGAATAGAGGAGAATCCACAACTATCGCTCACTCCACCACAGCTGTTTGAAAGTCTCATTTACTATGACAAAACCAGAATAAAACAACAAGATTGCCGGGCGACACACTTTTGACAACTGATTTGTTATATTGTCCACTGAACTAAATTTTAAAATAAACGAAATTTCATTGCGGGCAAATATGATTTTTCTTAAAAATCTAGTTTTCCACGTCTTTCTATGGAGAATGGGCATATATAGGGAGCTATAACATACAAATTGTGACTTTTGTAGGCCTATATGGCAAGATTCCCGCAATGGATTTGTTTGAATTTGCAGAGATGATAGCTCTTGCATGTCCCTACTTATATCAGTTGTCAAAATTGTGTCGCCACTGCTTAAAATTGTTCTAAAATAAAGAGACCATTGTATGGGGTCAAACAGCTGTGCCACCGGTGAGAATCCAAATATGCTCTCGTAGCTCTCAACGAAATTCTACCTGTTTTCACACTTTTTGCATCGGATATGTGAATGTAATATCGCTTGGAAGCCCGGTCAACTATACATACCCACCTTCAGTGACCATGCACACATTATTGTGCTTCACAGTTCGTGTTTTAGCGAGCATAAATCATGGCAACGGCTCCAGGCATGGTCAAAAAAGGAAATTGGTTGCTGCCGAACTGCGGCCCCACCAAATTCAAGACAAAATAAATAAATAAAAAAATATGCAAAATATGCAAGTTCTTCTGCGGATTGCCAATGCACGGCCATGTGTGTGTCTCAAACACTTTTTTACAGAGGTTGCTGGTAAGAGCCAATTAGTGAAAATTATAGCGAGATGAAAAGGGTTGATATTGCGGAGACGAGCGGAGCCAAAGCGTGCAATCTATCCATGGTTGTCACATTTGATGACACGGTTATACATACTTATCGCTTAGCCGGGCCCATTATGTATGACGTGGTCACAGGGTGCAGCTCAGTCCAGGTGTACTACTGATATAGTATTAGTGTCATTCACAGTGTATTGATAATGGTGGAGGGGAGGTTATAGTTGGTTAAAATAGGGTAAAATTCAATTTCTGCAATCAACAGGGATAACATTTTAAATATTTTATGATGTTGATGTTGTAAATTGTTTTCTTCATTTGTAATTTAGACACCATTCAATGTAAAATAGGCTAGCACGTCCAGAAAAAAAATGTACTCGGCTAATAATTGAGGATATTTATTATAACTTTGGCATTGTGCCAGGCAGAACCCAATATTGCTACATGCAATAAATTCAAGGGACGCCTCCAGAAAACGTGTGAAAGATGCTTGGGGAAAGAAGTCCGATTTAGATACCGGGAGGAACCAGAGTTCTCAGACAAAAACCTGTGAGGACGGGTATGAATCAGCAACCAAATTCATGTATGACACTGGCTCAAGTGGGGAGCGAACCGGGGCCTGACTGGTGAAAGGTGAGCCAACTCGACACATACACCAAATCGCCGTCCCATAACTACATGTACTATAGATAATAAAGATGGTTACCTATGGATTGAGAACTGTATCTTTAACATCAACTCTCATTTGAAAATAATGCCAAAATGGAATATAAATAAACTTAAATGTGGTGGCTGGTGATGGAAGAGTTTTCAAGCAAGGTATCAACTGTAATATGGTTCCACCACTAAATGGCAATGTAAATTGTACTATAGTTTGTGGATTTATTTTGCGGACAGTCCGCACGCACACTCCGTGTAAGTGCCGTCAGCTACGCAGTGATTCGGCGCGTACTTTGACCAATCTCACATTGCGTTGCTATGTTCGCTGTCCCTGCCTGTTAACGCACTTCACGCTGGCGTATGTTCGATTCTGTCCGAGAATTAATTCCAGCCACTATAGTAAGAATAATTGAAGGAGAACATATAGAATGTGGTTGTACAGACAGTGGTCAAGTTTTACTGCTTTCTAGATAATGCAGCTGCAACCTTATGCCACAGAGGTCCTTCTTTATGTGCACATTATGCAGATGACTTTCCAGTTCTGCACCAATTTATATGACCATAAGTATAACTGTTTTCTAGATATTGCATTCACAAAGGCTACACATTCCAAAAAATACACATTGTGGGTAGTTTGGGTAGTTTGTTATCCCTCTCGAGCTTCTTGGCATAAATCTGTTCTGGTATTATGGTTTCTCTGATGTGCTGAGCGCCTTTCATGGCAGCCGCACAGCGCCTTGATCACGTTTACGTGGATATGTCACGCGTTAAAAATACAAATTATTATTATTATTATTATTATCCCTCTGTGCACTACCTTTCATATAGCATTTGGCTAATTACGTCACATATTAATTTCACTAACCAGCTGAAATGTAGCTTCCAAATTAAGCTTAGCCCTATTCAAATCTATCACCACTCTTACAATCTTGCCTGTTTTAAACTAAAAAAAAAAAATCACAAAAAGTCCCACTATGACCAATAGGCAGGTATAGTGCTTTAACCTTCCTCGAGTCAGTGATGTCAGGGTATTATGCAGAGATCGCAGTATGAAAATGCGGGCATTGATTCAAAGCACTGGCATACCCACATGCACGTATAAAGGCGTTGAAAAATGCACATGCAAAACATCTGTCTGAACGCACTGACGTCACTGACTCGAGGAAATTAAATGGAGTATAGTGCTTATGGGGTTAATTGTAGTGAAAAAAGATAAAATTTAAAATATTTTGTGTCACTTATTACAATACATACTACCATAACAGATGGCAGACAGAGCCATAATACAGCTTAAATTTTGCATACTATATGCAAAATTTAAGCTATGTAATCGCTACAAATACAACCCGTTTTACAGGCCCAACCCACCCTAATTTTTCAGTTCTGCAGATTTTTTTTTCTAGTTATCAATTTTGGCTGTTTAGAAAATTTGTAAAAATTTCCCATTTTTCGCCTGATTTTTCAGATTTTTGGGGCTATTTTAAGCCAATTTTGACTTTCAGAAAGAAACAAAATTTAAAAAAATAAAATTCGCCTGACCAACCGACCCTCTTTGAAATGTCCGCTCGCCTGTAAGAAAAGCTTTTTTTTTGTCGCCTTATATACAAACAAGTACCTGTTTATGCTACATGCTTTATTTAGGGTGGATGTGTGTTGTCAATATAACTATTATTATTTTTATTACTATTATTATTATATAACATCACCAACATGCCTATGTCAAGCCAATAACCAGTTTCACAGGTTTTATTTATTTTACCGTTCCCAAGCTTCCCCCTCGCATGTTATTAATGATGACTCCACAATGTAATAAAACATATATGAAAGTATTGATTTCAAGGTCAATAACTCTAAACATTAATAACAGTAATTTAATTTACTTGCACGCTCATGCAAAATGTAATTTACTTCAGAAGGGAAAATGTTTCCACTCGGCCTTGTGACTTGGATACCCATCGTTTTCAAACGAGCCAAACTAAAAATCCTCATTAGTTGATGGCACAATCACTCGGCATGACAATCATCAATGTTCGGGCAAAGAAATCAAAACACATCGAGAAGAATCATTGTGTATCCATGGTAACACAATTTCAAAACCACTTGCGTATTCTGCTGCCAATAATGGGCCCAACTTCTCCTTTTAGTTTACTTTCACATCAGCAGATGCGTTATCATTTCTGCCGAGTACTAATCCTCACTGGGCTGTTTCACTTAAATCCTATTCCCCCTGTGAACGGCTTTTACAGAGGGGAGTTTGTATTCAAATGTAATTACCCCAATGGCATTTCCATTTTAGGGCTATACGACTCCCCTGTAACGAAATTGTTTTTTTTTTTTTAACATGAATGAAATCTGTTTGCCCAGAATTTGCCAAAAATTTGCAGTGCCAACGCCTAGCCAGAATCATATCCAAACTGTCGTAACTAGATGCCGAATAGCCATATTTTAATTACAACAACTCTGCACTCCGACGTCCTTGATCTCTATCGCACTCAAACTATTTTATACCTCATTTCAACAATGACGTAACACCTTTGCACGAGTCTGTTTTGTCAATTAACAATGTCCACAATTTACTTTCCCTATCGCTGATGTCATGTCTTTCCAGTTTCAATCAGCAAGGGTATTTTGGGCATAATTACATTATAAGTTCTTTGCACCTACTATGTATCACATAGTTTATTTTCCATCAATAGAGCCCATGAGAAGGTGGCAAAGGGTCTAATGTAATTATGCCCTTTTTAAAAAACTGTTCAATCCCTGAGCACCTACTATACCGGCTTAATTTGAGAGGTTAATCTAAGGTTATGTGATGCACACCATTTACGCTCCCATAGAATCTGTAACTGCTGGGACACAGCCCACCTATTCCGTATCCGCATCGCTAATGGCCGCTATTTTATACCAGCTCTAACGGTCATGGGCCTTCCCTAGCAGTCATACTCTGTGTTAAGGCTTCTGCGATTAGCTGAACAATGGAAAAAAACGGTTTCGCGGTACCAAGGATATCGCGAAAACGATTCATGTGGTCGTCTGATGTTAGAAATGGTTTTCCTGACAAAAAAGGAACCATTAGCTCACTAGTTTTTGTAGGCGTGTGGCATGACTTGACAGTTTTTTTGGTCTTTTTCCAAATATAACCTATATTATAACGAGTCAGCTAACTAGACCATGTTAGTTTAGGAATATTTTTGGTGTGTGCGTGATCGTTACGAATGGCCAAGTATTTTACATATCCAGTGTACAAAAATCCAAATCAACGCTATTTGACCGGTTCCGAATGTTAAACAATTTGTTGTTACGTGTCAGCCACTGGGTAGACGTTTCATATAGAATCCCATGATGCCAAATCTGGTTTACAATTGATTCCGCATGCACTGTAGGCGCTGGGCAGTAGCGCTTGAACGGAAGATTCAATACCTCCTTTGGCATCATGGAACTTTCTATATGAACGTCTACCGCCACTGGGGGGCATGTTTACCGTCCGAAACGTTGACTCCCTAGCGCAGTGAAGAGTGCCAAGGTCCTGGCTCAATACTTTCCTGACCGTATGTTACATGGGCGGGGGCGCTTGTGCCAAGACCACACTAAATGGGTGTGGATGGTACTAGCCAATCAAGTCATGGGTAAGAGAATAGCTTAGAGTCCATAACAGAAATATCTCTTTTTGATTGGTTATGCAGTTTCATCTTGTTGTAATGGGTTTTCTTTAGCTCATGATATTGTAGTGGTGGTAGACTTTAGGGCGTTAGGATTCCAATCATATTAGTTCAGATTGTACCTTTTGCTCACATTTAAGAAATTCTAGATTAGACTGCTACATATTGGTAAAGGTGTCATTTTGAAATCATAATCACATGTTTTACCAGTGGCCAACCTTGCGATACGCACAGCACAGCACAGAATACTCAAAAACTGAACACTCCAAATCATGTTCGGCTGTACACTGTTAAAGGAAATCTTGTTTGTAAAACACTCTCTACGTATGTACTATGAGATGTGCTGCCCCCTTTTCAGCTCAACTTTTATGCCACATTCCTACAATTTTTCAGCAATCTCTGTTAAAAATAACCCGTCATATTTGGGTTGGTTATAATTTTACCCCATAAGTGGAGGGTCTTGGAAGCCACGCGTAGGTAAGGCTGTTAAGACCCCTCCCCTCCTTTCCGCATTGTTGTCACCCAAAGACCCCATATTGGTTAAAAATTTAAACCAAAGACCCCCCTATTTTTAGTGAAAATTTTACGACTGTCACCCAAGTACCCCCCTATTTTTGGAGAAAATTTTGACCTGAAAACCTTCATTTTTTAGAAAATGTTTTCGCAAACTTCTCACCCCAAGACCCCATTTTTTTTTCAAAATTTTGCCAATTTGTCACGCTGTCTCTGAGAGGTCCCCTATTTTGGGCTTTTTGGCTGTTCTCTCACCCAAAAGACCCCCCATGATTTTTCAGTCTCCTCTGTCAACCCGAATGCCGCAGGTTTGGAAAGCGCAGCCTTACACCCATATTCATTATAGTGAGGAGTGCCCCCCCCCTCCCCGGGAAAATTTACACCCTGGGCACGACGCTGCTTATTTGATTTGTTCTTGGAAGGTGATATCATAAAGAGCAAATTTAGTTCTACTACACATACCCACATTTCAGGCAAACCATTTTAAAAAAAATATTGCTGTTGTTATTTTAAAAAGTTACTAAGATCCCCAGATTCAGAAAAATCTACATGAAATCCACAACCATCCGTTCTGTCTCAAAAGGATAGGCAAAATTTCAGCTCCCCAAAACCCAATTTGAGTCCAATCAGTTCCCTCCCCCTCTCGGCCCCCATTCTTGCAATCCGGCCAGTGATAGCCGCGTGCTCACGCGAAATATTTTTACATGAATAATTCCCTTTAGATACACTTGAAGAATTCACACACAAGTCTGCAGAAATTTACACGTCTTACGAGAAAAATAGGAAAAAAAAACTCAAACTCTCAGACAACGTACAACTCAAGCTACTATAAAGCCTTAACACCACCCAACCTTAAGTCTATGCAATTACTCACTTCGATGTTGGCCGATACATTTCCAATATTACATTTCATCTTTGTTCAAGTGCCCCAAAAACAGCGTATCCATTGTGCCGATCGCTCAGGTAACCTGATCTCGAGTTGTGTATGCAACGAGACCTTCGGTTTTTTCAATCTTTAATTCAAAAGTTTGCCTAACCGGATTCGATTGCCTTGCATATCGGGAAACATAACTATGCGTGAGCGCCCACCACCCATTCTATACATAAGATACATAGCCCCGGGCCAACAGGATACATTTTATTAGCATTTTGGCATAATTATCTAACCTGTAGGTCGATGTCCGTGCTGGATACCAATGCCCTCGACTAAGCTACCCCGCAGTTGTATGTTCATTGTAGCTTATTTCACACACCTGCTCCATTTAGTGCCTTTGAAATAAAGATACCCGGAGAGATTTGTTTCCACATATTGTTTTCCTCAGGGACACAACAAGTCTAGTTGGTAGCATTTTGCAGTGTTCGCCTGGATTAGAGCCAACAAACTTGCACTATGGGCCCCATATGAGCTGGGAGTGGAAGCACAGAAAATGTGTATGCCATTGAAAGTTCAACATTTTTTGGGGGGTGGGACACATGATATATTCTTCTCATCACATTTTTTTTCAATTTTTTCAAAAATGGATCTGTATGGAAAGAAAGGTGCAAATTAAAAGGATGGACTTAAAACAACACCATAATGCATTGCAAAATATGTATTCAAAATAGCACGTATAGTGACAAAATGATAAAAGTAAGCAGTATTGAAAGCATGGCCCCACCAGGGTAAATTTTATATAAACTGCTGCCGGTTAGGAGAAAGTAATAGGTATATTTGTAGTGAAAACCGGTCAGTTAGGGGTACTTGTAAAAAAACAACCCTGGCAGTAGTGAATGGGTTCCCCACACCAAAAACCTTGAGAGCACTTCTTCGGGTAATCTATTTTTGCCAAAATGATGAGGGTTGCATTATACTATTGATTTGTATGTAAAATGTATATAACATTTGTATTGTTTTTTTTGTATGCGTCTGGTGGATTTACTTTCAATAAAACTAACAGAGGGAAATTAACTTTCTTACATTTAGAGTTTCATGTCAATTATTTATGCAAATTAAAATCGCTGTCAAAAATTTCCAAAAGTAATTTGAATTTAGAGTACTACCTTTTGGCAATTTCAAAGTTACCTCAGAAACTGAAAACTAACATCTGAAAATTAGATGTGCATGCACCCTAGGCTTAAAGGGTGCAACGAGAGATTTTGAAGATTTTAGGTACCCAAATTGTGTCATATATTAAGTTCATTATGACTGAACCTCAATAGACTTCTACCTTTGTATTGGTCAACAGAAAATGTCTTAAAAGAGAGAAAATAAAGGTTGATTCTGATTCGCTTAATTTCCATATAAATAATAGGCTGCTGAATTTTGTATTTGCTCTATACGAAATTAGAAAAATTTCACGGACCTTTGTACCAAAGAAAAATTTCTCCGCTTAATCCGTTTCAGATGGGGATATGCTTTGATGGAAGCTTTTTCATAGGGAAAAATAATACGTGCGATTTGTTAGGGACACCGGATTTGTGGTATCTCTCGTTGCACCTTAAGGATGATTGATCGTACAAGCACTGCCAAGCAGCCAATGCAATGCAACACCTTATATAACTTGCGAGGTTTAGATATTAATGCCATATATACAGATGGCGTGCACACCAATATTGCAATGTTTTGTTAATCATGATCCATGAACAAAAGAATTCCACATTCCTAATACAAGGCACCTGAACCTCCCTAATGTATTCAAGAGTGCTTTGCCCAAGGTCCATGTTATATAATGGCACTTAGTTCAGCGACAATGCTATTCACTATGGCGCCCTTGAGAAACAGCCATAACGAAAATCCTTTAAATGGCTTTATTACGTGGAAGAGTGTTAGGCTGGGTAGGTGCGTGAAGCCGGGAGTGTGCATGAAGCCGCCGGGAAGGGTGCGTGAAGGCCGGGAGGGTGCGTGAAGCCGGGAGGGTGCGTGGAAGCCGGAGGGGCATGAAAACAAGAGGATCCTCAAGTTTGGGTAGGGGACACGGCCTCCGAGCGTTTCAAGTAGACCCAGATCGTAACCAATTTTTGATGAAAAGGAACCCCAGGGCCATACCATACCATGTTGTGCAGATATTTGGGCCCAAATTTAAACCCAAATTTGCCATTTTGTTAGAATAAACTCGTTGTTTTATAGCCAATATTGGGAACTTTTGGCTCCAGAATGCCCATTTTTGAAGGAATTTTAGACATTTTTACAAAGTGGGCCCCATCTCTAATAACCAAAATTGGCATGAAAAAGTGTATTCAGTATCCACAAACCTGAATGAATTTGTGTTGGGTAGTTGCCCCCCCGGGTGTGAAAGACGGCCTCATTTTTCACAAGATATTTTTGAAATTATTATTTTGTTAACCGCCTTTAAAATACAAGCAAACTTAAAGAATAATAAGCCATGCATATATGTTGTTATGAAATACAAGCGGTTTGGTTTAAACAGATCCGGACATTAATGAACACAGGTTACTAACATAAATGGAATGGTTTGCAATCAATTTTAAAAATGATTTATGAATTTTTTTTGGTGTTCCTCTGTTGGACTTGGCACAAAGAAGATGAGGTTATGATATCACCGGGATATAGTCACTTTAAGCGACCCTACGCTTTTGAATTCTTGAACACCACACAACACACATAGGCAGATGAAACTAGGGATGTACTGCATAACATATACAATATACACACACCGAAACAAATGAAAGAAAACCCCATTTTACAATATTAGTTTCAGACTGTTTCATATTTGTGTGGTACATGAGGTCACTATGCATACAAACAATACCTATAAAAAACAGACAATACATATAGACATACAATACAAGAAACATCTGTTCCCTCTTAGGCACTAAAGATACACATGACTGTCTACCTCTCACAGCCCTTACTAAACCCAAATCTAACCGCATGATGGACATCCTTCCTCAGGATAATGGGTATGTCACAGTCCCCCTACCTTCTTTTCTATGTAATCTCTTTTTCTTCCGTTTCGCAACTCTTTTGCTTTCTCCCTTTGACCAATTGGACAAATTCCCCCTCCTCTACCCATATCGTAATACCATAATTTTTTAACAACAAATTTTATGTATTCAAATTAAAATATAGAAACACCACAAAATTGAATTATACAAACATGTTCATTTTTTATTAATGTCGTCAATGTTTTCAAGAATCATTTTTTTTTCATGTTTTAAAAGAAAAAAAAAAAAAAAAGAAATTTCCACACAGGAATTGAGCAAACCTAACTCCTAACAAATGTTGTCTATGTTAGTTGCCATGTTCACATTGTGACGTTACCCATCATTAATATCGGGTACACCCATTAGATTTCGTGAATGATGTATTCACTGTATCCACTATAGTAACACCAAAAGCCCCACTGCAAGAAAAAATCTCCCATTGGCAATGTTAAAAAATACAAAAGAACAAAAAAAACCCAAAGTATACTTAACAATGGAAATTTGGCACGACAAAAAAAATCTCACTACCTTACAAAAATTCTGTCTGACCATGACCAACTTCCATGCCCCCACAAAAATCTGTGTGTTGTTTACAAAACGAGCAATGATAAGCTGACGTGTTAATTTTATATCAACGATATAGCTTATTTTCTGATCATTACTTTAACAAAAATGTACTTAAAAATATTACACTGAAATCACAACATAAAAATTATCCTGGCCTTTTTAAAAGATAAGAAAATAATGGATGAATCAAGCAATTTAAAAATGTTAATGATCTCTTAGTCATAGTAGAATATACAGATAAGGAGGACTCTGATAAAGGGTGGATATGAATGCATGAACAAGAAAGCGCTTAAAAGGTATTTTTTTTCCAGCAGGCGATGTACGCGCGTACATCGTTTAGGGGTGTCAAAACAGCAAAATATGGAAAAAAGGGTATTTTTTTCTTACCACCCCTGAAATTGTCATGTTTAGTCTCATTAACGGGATCAAAATCAACCAACGATTGTGAATCGGAACTTAGGAAGTAAAGCAAAGCAAGATAATAAAGAGTATATTATATTCAATGCACTGTGTACTTTTTGAATGTATCATAAATAGATAAAAATACTTGTTTAGGATATGTTTTAGCTTGTTTTGTTAGCTTGAAAATATGAGTTTAGGGTGCATTTTGAAAGTCCATGTTCACGCATCATATCCACCTTTGAATACAAGTGCCCCCCCCCCCGGGATAAAGGGCCATTCTTCAGTCACGTTTGTGACCTAAAAAAAACGGGTAAATTTTTGCTTTCAACCCAATGCTGTTTTGTCAACGTAAGCAATCTGTTATTTTACATTATTAAATAACCTTGAGTCTAAACCTAACCAAAAATAATCATCATCTTCATCTTCATCAGGGTTACACGGCAACAGGATAATACTATCCCATGACGCCGTGGGGTGATGTTTCCACTTTTGCTAGATGGGTTATTTTGGTTATTAATAAGGTTATTAATAATGCAAAAAGTAATAACAGATTGGTTACGTTGACAAACAGCATTGGGTTGAAAGTAAAAATTTAGCATTTTAGGTCACAAACGTGACCGAAAAATTGCCCTAAAGTTTAATACAGCTCTTATCTGGGATATTCAATCTTGGGTTGCTGCATGCATTAACTGGCAACGCATCTCATTTGTTTTTATGACATGTAACTATCCTAGTCGCCAGCTCACACAATAACACCACTGATACTATAAGCCTTAACCTAATGCTGTTTTCCCAAAAAGAGATATTTGCTGTGATCCCTTAAGTCAGACTTTTCTACAAGTGCTAAAGGCATGCCACCATTCCAATTTGTAGCAGTTACAGGAGTAGTTATAAAGAACACGGGCAAGGAAGTTGACGGTGCGCTAAGAAAATGGATCATTTGTCGTCTCTTAGCAATCAAACGACACGATTCTCAAAATGACATGGATCCATCAAGAAGATGTCCAGCTATAATTAGCCACGGAGAGATGCGTCAGGATGCATATCACATAATGATAATGCATTTAAAGCGTAATTAATTGCAACTTGAAATCCTCAGTATCGGTGTAACCAGGAAGACATACTACAGGGGTGTGAAGCAACAAAAATTAGCCCCAAACTGTCTCAGAGTGTTTGCTATTAGACCCATGGGGTAGCGCACATCTGTACGCACCTCCTGGGTTATTATACCGTTGTCTAGTATGCACACCTAACTGAAAGGGGGGGGGGGAGGAATTGACTGTTTGCTATAGTCAATCAACCCTCCCTTTGGAACTCTCCCCAGGATGTGGCAAGTCATTTTTTGACATTTTGTTGAATCACCTACCTGGCCAACTCCACCAGCGAACTATCCTCGGGTGATAACGTAGGCTTCGCCAGCCTTATAAATCCATTGTTGCAGCCACTAAAGGCTTCCACTAGTATAAATATAAATCCAACAATATTATATTCAATCACAAGAGTATCGCCTCTTTGCCACTGCAGTGTATGCATACACAACCCAGTGGTGTACAGCTGCCTGCTCGCTGGAGCACGTCGATATCACACGGGTCTGCGGCCAACTGTTCCTCTCCGCTGCCACCTCATCGTGCACTATGCGAAGAGCAGGCGAACTCAGTCACTTAAATTAGCTATGTTAACGGCGCATGGTAATGATTATTACCCCTTTCCTGCCTGCCTGCCTGTACTGACAATACTAGAGCGGTGTGCTCACTATCATCGTCAGCAGCACAACAGATCAAGCTTGAACATTGGTGTCTGCGGAGGCTGCACATGTGATGGCATTTTTCTCTATAGGTTATTACTCATCAGGTGTTCACTCATGGCCTGCTTCATGTAGTAGATACATATTCAAATACTTGTGGTATTGAAAATACCTCTCTACAATGGCTGTGGCATGTAATTATAGATACAGCTTTATGGAATAGATACATATTCAAATACTCATAGTATTGAAAATACCTCTCTACAATGGCTGTGGCATGCAATTATAGATACAGCTTTATAGAATTAATGCTTCATGTAGTAGATACATATTCAAATACTTGTGGTATTGAAAATACCTCCCTGCAATGACTGTGGCATGCAATTATAGATACAGCTTTATGGAATTAACGCTTAATGTAGTAGATACATATTCAAATACTCATGGTATAGAAAATACCTTCCTGCAATGGTTGTGGCATGCAATTATCAGGCGCGGATCCAGGGAGGGGGTGGAAGGGGCGCGCGCCTCCCGGTAATTCTGCAAATTCTTGCAAAATCAGCCCATTTTGAGCTATTTTGGACCAGTTACAGCCTTTCAGCCCCCCCGGTAATTTTGACATTTTTCAAATCCTGGATCCGCCATTGATTATAGATACAGCTTTATGGAATTAATGCTTTATGTAGTAGATTCATATTCAAATACTCATAGTATTGAAAATACCTCTCTACAATGGCTGTGGCATGCAATTATAGATACAGCTTTATGGAATTAACGCTTTATGTAGTAGATACATATTCAAATACTCATGATGACACAGAAAATACCTCTCCACAATGGCTGTGGAATGCAAGAGGTACAGCTTTATGGAAAAGTTAAAATACTCCCCTTCTGTGGTTACATTACTGGAACCACGCTTCATTGTTTGTTGATTAAATTTTTGTTTGTATTTTTGTCTTTTATTTATGCTCGCGTGTGAAAGCATGCGTGTATTTGCATATGCAAGTTTGTGTGTGTGTCTGCATGTACTATAGTAGATTCAACCCATCGTGTCACCTCTAGTACTTTTTCGAAGGTACGGGCATTGAATGAGGGGAATGTGCAGTAGGTGGAAATTAAAATTCCACGTTAAACCTATTGAAACATGTTGTCCAATAGCAGAGAAGAATCAATCCTATGCTTTATAATGAAAGCATTTAAATCAACGTAAGCGCATTTAGAGCTACATTGTCTCTCAAAACATTCTGACTAATCGTATTTGCTTCAGTGGGGCTTCAGTGGTATTCAATGTAACAGGTGATTTGAATGTCACTAACTTTTGAGCGAACACAAAAGTCTTTGCACTCTCTTTCTAAAAATGTCAACATGAAAAGCCAGATTATCTTAGTTCGTTCAAGAAACAGGTGAATCGGGCCAAATACTTTCTTTTTCTGTCTCCTCTCCCAACTAATCGACGCTGTCCAAAACTTTTCCTCTGGTGACACGATGGGTTGAATCTACTATAACTGAGGTGTACTTGTGCGACTCCACTATGTATTGCTTTATTCCATCCTTGTGTGTTTAAAATTGCTACTTGTGTCTAATTTTAACCTCCCAAAAAGCACACAAATATACTAGCGTTAACTTGTCTGTCTCTTTGTCTGTCTGTATGCACAATACACATTTAGGCCAAAGGGGAAAATTATCTTGTATACATTTTGCAAAAAAAAAGAAGCTATAAAATGTGCTACATGGAATTGTTCTTAATATGTTTTTTGACCCACTTTTTTGTTTGTTCCTGTTGTTGCGTCGTATATTGCCACATTTTTTTTTTCATTTTCCCCCTCAAACTAAAAAGGTCAAAACTGGGTTCATCACAAAGGGTTGGGCGGCAAATGTGACTCCATACGTACACTTTTGCTAGACACGCCTTTTTTCTTGGCATTGGTGATTTTTTTTGAAGAATTTTTATCAAATTTAAATTGATGTATCATTCTACCAAGTTTGAATTAGCCAATCAGAAATGCTGTATGAATTGGTAGGCAGGCCCGTACGCAGGGGGGTGCGGGGGTGCAGTCGCACTTCCCCTCCCAAAAAAAAAAATCCCCAAAAGGGGAAAAAGGTCCAATTTTTGCCTTTTTTTATTAAAGGTCCACAATTTAGAGAAAAAATACATCGGGCCTCGGACCGCTTGTGTTGCCTGCCGTCGCGGTTAGTGAATTATAGGCCTAACATGACCTTTGACCTTGATATGTGACCTTGAACCTCATCAACAATTAGGGATCCCATGTTGCACCTACGATTCAAGTTTGGTTCCAATTGAACTTCAACTTTTCAAAGGAGCTCATTTTTACATTTTCAGCCTGTTTTACAACTTGACCTCACATGACCTTTGACCTTGGCATGTGACCTTTGACCTCATCAACAATTAGGGATCCCATGTTGCACCTATGACCCAAGTTTGGTTTAAATCCATCAAAGTATGAGGATATTACAGGCAAATATGAACCCTTTTTCACAACAGACAACAACAGACATCAACAACAGACATCAACAACAGTGGACAAAGTGATCCCTATGGGTCTTCCTGCCTGAGGGCAGGCGACACAAAAATGACGAAAAAGTCCCACATTTTGGTGATGAGATGTTCAAAACGTCCAAAAACGGACCATTTTAGGGGGTTAGGTCAATTTTTCCAAAAAAAAGTCCACTTTTTTGAAGACCCGTACCCCCCCCCCCCATAAAAGAATCCTGCATACGGCCATATTGGTAGGTGGTGCTCAAGGGTTAATCACTGGATGACTCCAATTCTCAAACCTGACAAAACAATATACCAAACTTGTAACTTAGAGCTAAGACTGACCTATGATTTAAAGGGGCATTTCATGATCCACAGCCTCGCCCCCTACTTACGTAAAAAAAGTTTAGATTTTTATATCATCTGAACCGTCCCCAAGTATAGTATGTGTGTCTGATCGTATCCCAGTGGGCAATCGACGCTGGAACGTCGAAAAGACGTCGAGAGTTTTAGAAATTTACACACTATGTCAAAAATGCAAATCGATTTGACGTCGTTCTTAAAACGTCGATTCAATTTGCATTTTTGACGTAAATTTATAAAAACCGTCGACCTGTTTTCGACGTGCCAACGTCGTTTCGACGTCGCTCTAAATGACTATGCCCGCTGGGATGTGCAAATTTATTCTACTCTGGAAGAAATTCGCAATTTAGTATTTTCTGTCCGCAATCGGACAGAAAATTAGAACACAGTGGCCTATGGGGCACTGTGATACAAACATTTGCTCATAACATCAAAGGTATGGTCAGAATCAAATGAAATTTTAGAAATGACTTTTTCTCGAGGATATCCATTGAACCATAAATAAAAATTAAGGTGCTAGGATTATGAAATGCACCTTTAAAAACAAAACAAATTAGAAGGTACATTTACTGCTGAAAGAACCTTTTTTTTTAACAATTCTGGTAATAACTTTTACCTTCATTCAGAAAGAAAATGAAATGCATTCCACTGGCTAAAATCATGTGGTTATGACCAGGCAGGAACAGAGGGTACCAGCAAAACTGATCATGAAGATGTGTGTAAATCAGTGTTTCTGGACTATATTATCAAAGGGACATTTCACAATCTACAGCCTCATCCTTCAAACTGACCTAAGATAGTGGGCCAGCAATCTAAATGTAAACTATTTGGAAGAAATTTATAATTAAAAAAATACATTGCGATCCCGGACCGTGAGTGTTGTCTGCAGTCGTGGTTTGTAAATGGGACCAAATGTCACATGAAGTCATCAAGGTCACATGAGGTCACCAAGGTCACACGAGGTCACCTTTTCTAGTCTCCAAAAAGCGATGCGGGCGGGTAACGATTTTAAACTCAAAATCGACTTTCATGCACCTAAGCATTAATTTTGTGCATGATAATATCCTATAGATTACTACATTAGTCATTTCCAGTAACCAAGGGAAACCCATATTTATACTGGTTGAATCCACAAAATGGAAAACTAGTCAGGCCAAAAAAAATCAGCCAGGTGAAAACCAAGAAAAAAACTTTCTAATAATATACCAAAATCGCAGGTTTCAATGATGCGGATGCTTTGTTCTAGGCTGAGGATCAGGTATTACCCCTTCCAGGATGCAGTGCAGTAATTACCAGCGACTCTCTAAATGTAATGAGTGAAAATTTCACTTCCCAAAGGGGATTTCCACTCAAAAAGAGTAAAAATCACGCCAAAAGAGTGGCTTTCACTGTTTCATGTTTAACTCCTCAAAAGTGTGTCCTTACTCTTTATGGAGCGAGTTTTTACCCTTTTGAGTGGAAATTCACTATTTTTTAAGTACAAAAACACTCACTTAGAGTGTTAAACAAGAGGTTCACTCTTTTAAGGAGTGACAATTTTCACTCGTTTAGAGAGTGCCCATAAGGGGCTTTCTTTTATTATTACATCCACGTTAGATACTCCTACCAGGGTTTTCCCATTTAATTTTAGGTTGTTGAATTATTACAACAGCTATATGCACTACAAGTGAGGTAGGGACATATGATAGAAACACATGAATTCACCGATATCTTCTGATGTCCCTTTAATACATAAACAAATTGAACTACCTCTTGTGTAGAATACTCCTTGAGCCCAAATATGCCCATTTCCCTCTTTGTTTGATAAATATTTCTCTAGGAGTATCAGTCCTTTAACAAGTACGCTTTTCCATGCATGCCTATGTACGTAGCTCCCTAAAGTTATGAGCACGTTGAGCCTCTCTCAAGAACCTCCTCATCTCATCAGACCCTACATGACATGACAGTAAAAATTGATCATGTTTTCACCTTGGCGAACCCATGCATATTCATCCCCATTCCTGCACTCAAATCGATCATGCATAAAAAAACATGTGTTGTCAGGGCCAAATTCGTGCTGTGGATTGGGGATGACTCTCAGCAAGGCACAGATATCAAGAAGGGGCTTTTCACGATTAATGGTAAGAATTAATCCTACTCACATGGCTATACCATGTATTCACAAAGTACAACAGTCTTTCAGAACAGCATCTTCCCATTCAGATGTAGAATTTTTTCGGATTTTTTTATTTTTTTTAATTTTTCTTTTTTTATTTATAAATTTTGAATTAAAGGTCCATGGTCGAATGTAATAGCCTCATCCCCAGAAACCCAAATTTTACCAGAAGTGGTCAAATGTGGTGTTTGAAGAAAGTTCGATTTTCTCAGAGAAGATATCAGTAGTCTTCCCACAGCATTGCTTCCATTGGGAGTTTTTGTATAGGTAGTGATGTGAATCGTGAGAGAGGACAACATCTTAAAATACAAGTTTGGGATCAGTACTATCAATTAAGCCAGTTTCATCACTAACGATTCACACCAGTACATGTACAAAAAACCTCCATTGGAAGTAATGAATTGTGGGAAGCTACTGAAATCTCTTATTTTTCTCATTACCTCTGAATCTTCGGGCTAGGCTGCTTGGTTTTGAAGTTATTAGCTAAAATATCCCATTTCGTCACACATTATTACTCTTTGGGATACAAAATCATGTTTTTTTGCTCTCACATCAAACGCATTGAAATATCGTGTGAAACTTTATAGATGGGAAATTTACGGGTATTAGGTCCCTTCTCCTCTCCGATAAAGTGTTCAAAAGGTCGTTTTTAGTGATCGCCCACAGTCATGCACAGTTTACAGCTTGTTTTTGGCCTTTAAGACTGAATGTTTATGAATAAAATTATACTTAGGAGTTATGTTTTCCAAAATTGATCTGGACTAGATGTTGTAACTCGCTATGAGAAATGTATCAAGCAATAAGGCTAAAGATGCATATTCTTGCTTTTTTCTCGACATGTCGCCAGCCCCAAATCCGTTCTTTAAAATGTGTCCCTCTCGTTACACAAGAGCGCATATCACAGATTGCATTGCATTTTTTCAGCCTCTATTATGCACTTTTGTTCAGTTAAAACAAGATAATATTGGATTATTAACGTTTCGCAAGAGTTCTCTGAGAGCATGTCGCCAATATTGCAGACAGATCGTTTCCCATAATTCGAATGGATACAAAATTGCTAAAATAACTGAATACCTAATGTTCCAATATGTGATAATCGAGAAGATGTTCCATGTTTATATTATACATGTTTTTGGCATAAAAATCTGGTTTCAACGTAACAATTTCCCGCCCTAGTAAATGAAGAAATTCCTCCTGTTACGTTCATACCGCGACAGATACGTTACCTCCCTGCTGCTACGCTCTTGCATATGGCGTGATCATAAAGTCGAATACCACACCATGCTTTATATGAAGGTAATACCTTATAACGTATAGAGACTAAAGTCGGTGAAGCACGTACTTTCAGCAAGAACAGCACGACTAAAAAATGCCCGACACGTTACCCAAATACGTTACTTAAGTGTTAACGTTTTAGGCATTACTACCAATATAATATTTTTAAGATCACCATGCATTGTTCCTGTTCTGAGAATATTAAAGTTACGATTTTCATGATTTTCAGGATTCCTTATGTTGCTATTTCTTCATTTTGGAGACGCAAACTTTAAACACTTTAACGGAGAATGGCCCATAACCCTTTAAAACCGAGTTTTAGGTCAGCTACAGCAATAACAGCAACTTTCTAGGGGCATTTTATGGTGATCCACTCCTCATAGACTTACCTCGTGCAACAAGATATTTTAGAGCAAATTGCCCTAAATTTACACTCGATTGGTTTAGAAACACTTGACTATGAACATTCTCAGCAGGCATTAATGTTGGAACATCAAAAACATGTCAAGAGATTTTTACGAAATTTGTCGCATGTGAGCGGATAAAAAATTAATACAGAGTGGGGCCCATTCTTATACATCAGGCCATTTGCATTTTTGATGTATATTCTAAAAATTCTCGACCTGTTTTCGACGTCGCTCTAAAAGACTATGCCCGCTGGGTTTCAGGGGTTTATAGGACAAAAAAATACCAAAATCTAATTTTGCACTTTGTTAGGGGGGCGTTGGGTTCAGTGTTTTAATTACTACTTCATAGTTGGGCCAAAATTGATATTTCAGTTTTATTGGTTTAAGTACATCACAGAGAATCACTTCCAACTTGTTGACAGTTGTGAAATTGCCAGTGTCGTATTTCCACCTGAGGCACCATTAAAGTTTGTACGGGGTCAAATGTCAAATTGATCATATTGTGCTAAAAACATCATCATTGTGTTCCTTTAGCCGTAAGGATTCAGGAAAGGTACAGTTTGCCCTACCTGGGATGGATCGTTCAGGAGTTATTAGCAAAAAAGTCAAAGGTGAACTTTTTGGCCTACAGGGGTAAAAAATGCATGGATTTGAATGAAATTGGTCTCAAATTAATCCTTTACCAAACCCATTCATAATTATAATAGTTTGCTCTATCTAGGATCTCTCCTTACCATGGTAACACTTGAATGTAAATCTGTGTCCATTGAACTCTATTGAGTCAGACCAAATTAGGGTATTACCATGGTAAGAAGTAATCCTGGATAGGGCAAACTATTCTGAATATGAATTGGATTGGTAAAAGCATCAATTTGAGACCATTTTCATCAAATCAATGCATTTTTTGCATTTTTGACCCCTGTAGATCAAAATATTGACCTTTGACCTTTTAGCTGCTTCTTTTTGCATATCCACAAGTCATTGGCAATGGCTTGTGGTGGTGTCAGGATTTATTCAACTGAGTAAGCTGATCTGGGGCCGCGTGTATCCATGATACGGACGCTCCTAACATGGCCCACTTTTGAGACTGGCGGATTGGGAACAGTCAGGGGTTTACACCCTACTCTTAATCGACACTAACTGCGATGTACATACAGTTGTGACTCTCTGTACATGGGACTGACGGCTTAACGTCCCCTCCGAAGGACAGGATGCTTTAATGATTCATTTGCCCAATTCCAAGTGCACTGTGGAGGAGAGCGGTATTCTGTATTTAATCAATAGCTCATATACAGATTAAATCCAGAATTGAGCACCCGAATAAATCCCAGCAAGTGACCCCACCGGGATTCGAACCCAGGATTTTTGGTAAATTTGCACCACAGGCAAGCAATTTAACCACTATAGGCCATGCTCTCCCACATACCTTTTTGCTAATAACTCCTGAACGATCCATCCCAGATAGGGAAAACTATACCTTTCCTGAATCCTTATGATGAGAGGAGCACATTGGTAAGGGTTTTTGCAACAATATCACCAATTTGACATTTGATCCCTGTACAAACTTCAATGGCGCCCACATGACAATACGACGCTGACAATTTCACATATACCTATAAAACTGAAAAATCAATTTTGGCTTCAAAACATGAAGTACGAGACAACCGCCCCCTGACTAGATCGGACCTATAGAGGAGGATGCTTGCATGTCATGCACAACAGAAAATACCAAATCATCTTGTTATTGCATAAAGAGAGCACATTCTACTTTATTCACTTTAGGCCAGATAAATTTAATAGTTTGTCTCAAAATTCTCACACACATTTTATTGTCCTTTTTTTTGAGAAAATCATGAAAAAAACTCAAAATTCCATCTCTAATTTTGACAATGTGTTCGGGCTAATCCATCTTTTACTTGCCAGATCGATATCTTACTACAAGCCTAAAGTACAATGCCTGAATCCCGGTCTGAAGCTTTTGAATTGTGTCGCAAAACATGCTAGATACACTGTAAATTCTGTCAGGGATGTGAACACCTTGCTTTTCTGTTCCAGAAATTGCCACAAACACAAATTGTAAATGAACTGGCACATGAACCTAATTTTGTAAAGAAAATCACAAGTAATGATTTTAACAAATATTGCATTAATTGCCTTCCAGCAAAAACTTATGGTGGGATTATAATAGGATTTTCTACTATTCTTCAGATTCTTTCAAAACTTGGGGTGGGATTAAAATCGAGCATGGGACTATAATCGGGTCAGTATGGTAATTTGACTGACAAGTCAACATTTTGTCAACAGAATTCTGTAAATAAGGGTGTCACACCACCCCACACCACCCTCTAGTAATGGCCCTGCTTGTGGGTATGAAATTTACCGAATTAAGGGCAGTGTCAACC
Source organism: Ophioderma brevispina (assembly GCA_023653785.1). NCBI lineage: Eukaryota > Metazoa > Echinodermata > Ophiuroidea > Amphilepidida > Ophiodermatidae > Ophioderma > Ophioderma brevispina. The sequence goes on along the minus strand of JAMKCH010007438.1, from coordinate 43,330 downwards.
TTAATGCTTTTGTTTTTACACAAATTTCTGATTTTGCACTATTTTAAACATCAACCTGTGTTCAATCGTTACCAACAAAGGTTATCCACTACAGACAATCCTGAGCTAGCTGTATTTTTTTGTTGATATAAAAAAGCTCTTTGACCATCTAGAGTCACAAAAACCGCATGGTCTAAACGGCGGGAATTTAAGCACATTTCACGCCGTCAGGCGCAAGGCATAGCGCGCGTCGCGTGGCGAATTTTTGCTGTGTAATGAAGCGTGCACGTGTTTTAATGTACTTTTATGCGAGCGCATCTTGAAAAAACAAAAAATATTTGAAAATGTAAACAAAGCGCTAAATTAGACCAGATGAAATGTCAATTTCTTCTGATTTCTAGAGTTAGAGATGAAAGATGTTTGATTCAAAAGTGCATAAAGATGTATTTTCATCACTTGCACAACATACTCAATTTGAAGTTCAAAGATAAAGTTATTTGATAAGGACAGCTTGAATGGCATGAAAAGTCACTTTTTTACTAAACACGATTTGCTCCATGTTCTTTTGCAAATTTTTGCAAATTTTCAAATAGACTCCAAAAATACCGAAGTAAAATGTAAGGTTTAATTCCTACGACCGCAATCGTCTTCTCTAGAACGGTTTTCTCAATTTTTTCATATTTCGATTTCTAACTAAAGATTTTCCTCCAATATACCTGCAAATTTTGGAAAAGAAAAGTAAAAATCACCTTTTTTGAGACATTTTTCCTTATATTCGAAAAGCTCTATTTTTAAAAAATGAAAAACCATTCCTAGACAAAATTTGTCTTGTTCTAAAAAGACTAAGCATCATTGTAAATTCAAATTATTTTGTTATGCTGTCTGAAATTTTAGGGCAAAATCATGTTGTTTAAGTATTTTTTTGCTCAAAATACGGAAAGTTTTACATTAATCTGATGCCACCATTGGGTTCAACATCGTCCAATTTTTCTCTTCTAAAATGTAGACTTTTTTACATACAATAGCCAAATATTTGCAAAGTTACAACCAAAAAGTTCTTGGAAAACTCAATGTTTGACACTGTCCTTAATGTCAAACAATTTGTTACTTCTGTCAAATTATTTATACATTGTTTTAATGAATTCTCATTAAAAGGCTCAAATCAATCTAATATTTAGACCCTGAGACCACAATAATATATAATTAAAATGTAAATTTTACAAATTCAATTGATTTATTGGATTTTGTGCCAGTGTTTTCTTGTTGGATTTATTTTTAGCAGCCAAACGGTACAATGAAGCGATTTTGACTTGAATATTTAAAAAAGGACGTTTTCCCTAGAAATGACACTAATCAATTTCAAAGTGTTATTTTCACCCCAAAATTATTTTTTTTCACACTTTTGCAGTGAAACGTGGTAAGATCTGCAACCTTGTCCTAAGTGGTAGTGGTAAAATTATCAGAATTATGCTGGTATACACATACTGTACAGTGTGATGAATCCTTGACATTCATTTTTCTCAAAACCAAAATCATTATTTCTAAGCCTGTCCTGCGTGGGTTGAGAAATATCGAGTTCGTAATTCTTTCAAGAACAGAGTAAAACTTTGCCCCAAATCCATATGGTATCGTTTCCTGCAAGTTAAGTCATGGACAACTTCCTGCCATACTCTGAGTTGTTTCTGCTCCACCGCCCGTCATTTTAACAAAGCTTGCACTTTAAGCATGTGTGAGATTCTGGCCCGGAAAATGGGTCAAAAGTTCACATAGGGGGTCATTAGAGTCTTCTTTGTTTCAACCACATATGAGCCTTGGGCCAGTGGTTTCTCTGACTGAAGTATTAGTTAATCAGTCATGCATATGTGAAAATAGCAATTGTTAACCTTTGGTTTTTATGGCCACAGCCCACCAGCAGTGGTGGCAAACCACGAGGGGGCCATGGGGGGCTTTTGCACCCTAATTTTTTTCTTACCCTCCCCCTACTGTTTTCCCCCCTGGCCAAAGAAAATGAGGGATTTTTGGAAAAATTCAGCATGGGCCAAAAATACCAAATTTTTGGGAAAAATCAGCAGTTTTGGTTTCTGGCCAAAATTGGTTAAAATCTCAAAATATTGATACTTTTCCCCCCCAGAATTTCAATTTTGCCCCCCCCCAAAAAAATTCACTTTCCCCCCATTTGGTCCCCCCCCCCCCCCCCCCACCGAACAAGGGTCCTGGTGCCGCCACGCAGCCTACTGCCACAGCCCTAACATCCCCACGTTCTTTCCTGCTAAAGCAGATGCGACAACACATAAAAAGTGAATTCAATGACACTTTGCCAGTGTCCAACTCCATAAATTTTACACCTTTTTGCAAAACAAGAAATACAGCCTGTACAACAATAAAAATGATTGGCCCTGGAGACTTGTTGTAGTATAGAATAATTTTGCCCCTGATACTGTGCATGTCTTGGAGTATTGGACACCATCTTGCACATAATTTAATATTTTTATTGTTCACGGTGCATTGATAATAGTTTTTTATACTCTGTAACATTTTGTAATGGTATTTTGGTTCTTGAATGTGTCGTCGGGGTATTGGAGTAACTTAAGTGAGGAAAATGATATGCACAAATTATACTGTGGACTGTTGGCTATAGCCTTATTGGTTAGCCTGGTGGTGGCACCCCTGTATACAAGGTGTACCGCATGCTCTCGTTCTGAAAATTCAAAAAGACCCTATTTCGCGCGCTTCAATACATTTTTTTTGAAAAAGTACCCCCTATTTTGTGGAAAAACAATGACAATTTTCCGCTTTCAAAATAACCCTTTTTTTACCAATTGCTCTCGGGACGCTTTTAAAAATACCCTAAAAACAAGGACATTTTCCAGGGTACAATATTTTAAACTAATCTGTCCACACTTAGGTTATATCAATTATCTTGTATTTTGCCAGTCACTTATATTTGATTGTAAAATTACACCCTCAGCGTCGCGTCAATTGAATACATATGGAAAGATTAAAAGGGAACACTCCTGTGGGGTACTGAGAGTCATATCACTCTAACTCTGTATCTCTACCATTCAAGCCTGACTTCATGCCCTTTTCATTTTCTTCTACGCTCATTTATCACTATACCTACAATACCCACTGTAAAATTTGGCAACCCCCTGAGTGCGCACACGTCCCAGGGCCAATTATTAGCAAACCTTGACTTCTGGATCATTTGGTATGCTCTCTTTCCCCCCGGGTTGACCCTCTTCCACGGGATGGGAGAGCGAACCACCCGGGGGGGGGGGGGGGGGGGGGGGAAGCGTCAGGCCTTGACTGGTAAGTATACGGAGATTTATGGTGATATGACATGAGGGGAATCACCATAATCTCCGTATACGTTCCCATTCAAGCCTAACTTAATGCCACAGATTGCCACACATGGTAAGTCAACCCGTATTCAGAGTGCTCGGGCCATAAGGCAAGCGAGCTATGGGTGAATTGATCTCGCCGAGAAGGTTGACAAAACCATATATAGACAGAATGCACTTCCGACTTCAGTGGTGGTAAGGCTACTGGGAGCTGTTGGGCGACGGAAGATGTGGAGGGCCTGCTGGCGATGACAGGAAGCTGAAGACAGGAATCCTAGCTGCCTTCGACCGCTGCGTACTAGAACGGCTGTCAAGTGATTCCGATGGCCGGAGACAACACTCCAGAGCTGAACTGTCTGTAGGCACAGGTGCGCACTCCTGGTTCCTACCGCTTGTTTATGTGGAGACGACCGACATGTTTGTCGCACGGGACCTAGGTGTGACTTCCCTTGACTAGATGGAGAGTCTCTGCCTCAACACACACGCCAGATGGACGGCCCACAGCTTCCACGTGTTATGTGGTGCTTGCCAGCCTCTTTGTCCAATTCCCTGAGGAGGCGAATGTCCTCCTAACGTGTCTTCCCCAGCCGGTCTTACACTCACCGCGTCCGTCGTGGAGTGAAAGATGAGGGTCTTGATATGAATGGCTCTCCCGGGCGGAGATTTTCCGGCTGAGACCACCACTCTTATCATCGCTCTGGTCTTCTGACGTGTGGTCTGGTTGGTTCAGAATGCTCTTAGGAACATCTGGGGGGAGCGTCAAGGCTTGATGGTAAGTATCCAGAGATTTGGTGATATGACTCTCCCCCCGGGGGGAGAGGGGAATTCACCTACATCTCCTAGTACGTTCCCATTAAAGCCTGACTTAATGCCACAGATTGCAACTGGTAGAGTCAACCACCAACCCCGGATATCAGAGGCTCGGCCCATAAGGCAAGCGGAGCTATGGTGATTATGAATCTCTTCGCCGGGAGAAGTGGAACAAAACAATATAACAGATGCACTTACCGACTCAGTGGGGTAAATGCTACTGGAGCGGTGGCGAACTGGAAGATGGTGGAGGCCCTGTCTCATGACGAAGAAGCTGAAGACAGGATCCTAGCTGCCATCGAACCGCTGCGTACTAGGACTTCTCGGAGATAAACTTGTTAGAATGTATAAGAACAAGCCCATCCCATGGCGTCCCTGATTCTTGTATAGAAGCTCCCCGGTAGGAGCCCAGGACATAATCGGGTCAGTATGGATTTGACTGCAAGTCAAACATTTTGTCAACAGAATTCTGTAAATAAGGGTGTCACACAACAAACCCCACACCAACCACACCACCCCTCTGGTAATGGCCATGCTTGTGGGTATGAATTTACAGAATTAAGTGGCAGTGCAACACTAGTGCTTTTGTTTTACACAAAGTTATATTTTGGCACTATTTTTAAACATCAACCTGTGTTCAATCGTTACCAACAAAGGTTATCCACTGAGAACAATCCTGAGCTAGCTGGTTTTTTTTGTCATTAAAAAAGCTCTTTGACCATCTAGAGTCACAAAAAAAACCGCTTAGTCTAAACGGCGGGAATTAAGCCACATTTCACGCCGTCAGGCGCAAGGCGTAGCGCGCTTCGCGTGGCGAATTTTTGCTGGTAATGAAGCGTGCACGTGTTTAATGTACTTTTATGCGAGCGCATATTGGAAAAACAAAAAATATTTGAAAATGTAAACAAAAGCGCTCTAATGAGACCTGATGAATTTCATTCTCTGATTTCTAGAGTTGGAGATGAAAGATGTTTGATTCATAGTGCATAAAGATATTTTCATCACTTGCACAACATACTCAATTTGAAGGTCAAGATAAAGTTATTTGAGGAAAGCGCAGCTTGAAAGGGCATGAAAAGTCACTTTTTTACTAAAAACACGGATTGCTCTCAATGTTCAATTTTTGACAAAAATTTGGCAAATGTTCAGAACAAGAGATGAACTCCAAAATACAGACGTAAAATGTAAGGTTTACTTTTCCTACGAACAGCAATCGGTATTCTCTAGGAACGGTTTTCTAAATCTTTCAGTATTTCGGATTTATAACTAAAGAGATTCTCCAATCTATATGCCCCCAAATTTGGAAAAGAAAAGTAAAAATCACACGTTTTGACATTTTTCCTTAATTTCGATTTGTAAGCTCTATTTTTAAAAAAAAATGAACAAACCATCCCTAAGAACAATTGTCTGGTTTCTAAAAAATTACAGAGATCATTGAAATTCAAATTTTTTTGTTATGCTGTCTGAAAAATTTTAGGGCAAAATCATGTTTTTTTAGTTTTTTCTCAAAGACGGAAAGTTTTCATTAACTGAGGCCACCATTGGGTTCATCTCCAATTTTCTTTTCTAGAAATGTATACTTTCCATACAATAATCAAATATTTGCAAAGTTTACAAACCAAAAGTTACTTGAAAACTCAAGGGTGGACACTTCCTTAATGTCAGCATTTTGTTATGTCAATTTTAACATTGTTTTAATAATGATCTTAAAGCGCAATCAATCTATATTTAGGACCTGAGACCAAAATATATAATTAGAAGAAGATGAAAAATGTTGCACTCAAAAATGGGCATTTTTTACAAAATCAGCCGAAAAGTCTTTCCAGAGCCCAACACGATAACCAATGTAAGAGTTTTGACTGAATATGAAAAAAAATGGACGTTTTACCCTAGAAGGAAATGACACATAAATCATTTAAAATGGTTATTTTCACCCCAAAATTATTTTTTTCACACTTTGGCAGTAAAAAGTGGTATAAGAGCGGGACCCTTGTCCTAAGTGGTAGATGGTATTAATTATCAGAAGTATGCTGTGGTATACACATGACTGTCCAGTGTGATGAATCCTTGAAATTCAATTTCTCAAAACTCAAATATCAATTATTTCTAAGCCTCTGTCCTGCGTGGGTTGAGAAAATATACGATGTCGTAATTACTTCAAGGAAAAGAGGTAAAACTTTGCCACCACAAAATCCTATGGTATCGTTCCTGCAGTTAAGTCAATGGAACAACTTATGCCTACGATGAGTGTTCTCTCCCGGCCATCATTTTAACAAGCTTTGCACTTTAAGCATCGTGTGAGATTCTGCCCGAAAAAATGGGGTCAAAGTTCACATAGGGTCATCAAAGGTCACTTTGTTTAACCACATATGAGCTTGGGCCAGGGTTCTCTGTCCAAGATGAAAGTTAATCAGTTCAATGCATATGTGAGGAAGTGAGCAATTGTTAACCTTGTGTATGGCCACAGCCCGCCCACCAGTGATGGCCGCCAAGGGGTGGGGGAATGGGGGGGGCTTTCCCATTAATTTTCCCACCCCCCCCCCACTTTCCCCCTGGCTGAAAGAAAAATGGGGATTTTTGGCAAAAGTCAAACATTTGGGGCAAAAAAATACCTTAAATTGGAAAATCAGTGGTTTTGGGCCAAAAATGGTTAATTAAACAAAGATCCAAAGATTTGATAATTGCACCCCCCCACAGAATTCAATTTCCCCCCCCCAAAAAAAAAATTCACTTTCCCCCGTTCCCTGCCCAAGAAAAAGGAGGTTGGCGCCCGCCACTGCAAGCAACAGGCCACAAGCCCAGATCCCACTACGGAAAAAAGCCCCATTCCCTGATGCGTCTTCTGCTAAATCAGGTGACACAACAAAAGTTAATGTGCTGACGACTTTTGCCCAGTTGTAAACGCCGCTCTTAAACTCTTTTGCAAAAACAAGAAACTAAACACTGTGGCACAAACAATTATTTGCCCTTGGAATTGTAGTATAGAACTAATTTGCCCTTGTAAGATTGTGCAGTCCTTGGAGTATTGGACACCATCTTGCACATAATTAATTATTTTATTGGTCCAGGCAATGATAAGAGATAATAATTCACTCTGTATGGTATTTGGTTCTTGGAATTGCCTATATGGAGTAATAAGGAGTGAAATGATAAGTAACAAAATACTGTTCTCTGCTGGCTAAAACCCTATTGGTTAATGGCTCAGGCCCACAGCCAAGTTTGCTAGGAAACCACGTTCAGACTGCTCAGAGGACTGGTGCCGATTGGGCGAATTTTTCAAAAAATCGGGAGCAGTTTTTCTTTTTTCACTTTAGATTTGGCAAAGTTCTAGGACCTGTCCTGTACAGTTCTTTTTTGCAGTGTTGTCCTGTACAGTGTTCTGCAGTCTTGCGTGGGTCGGGGAGTGGAGAAGGTGGCAAAATTGAAAAAACCCACCATTTTTTGCTCGCAGCCTAAAAAAATTGTGGCGGCGGGTTTTGAACGGGAGGCGCATGAACACAGGAAGTGGTTGAAAGCAGTAGCCGAAAGTTAGCGTGCATCATGAGGGGTTGTGTGCAGTTGGAATGTGGTCGGCAATGAACACTTGACCTTTATTTACCCAAAGTATGTGTAACATTGTTGAAATAAAGCAGTTCTAAACAATTTCAACTACAAGTTCAACTAGTAAAACAAATAATACTACATAAAAATAAAACAATATTAACATGGTTCTCTGCTATGACAATCTCATAACCAAATAAGCAATATTGTTTGTCGGGGTGTATTATGTGTAATAAATCAATGAAAATGCCTACCAGGTGTCTCACCTAAAGACACCTATTCGGGGGAACAAGTTTATCATTTTCACCTAAAGGACCTCTCTTTTTCCAAGGATTTTTTATCTATATTCCCCAAGACCATTTTTGGAAAATTTAGCAAGTTGTCACCCGAAAACCACCTTGAGCCATTGGCCGGCTCTCACCAAAAGACCCCTAATTTTGCACGTTTTCTTTGTCACCCAATGCCCCTGGATTGGAAAGCGCCAGCCTTATATCCATATAATTTTTATGCGAGGGCCTCCCCACACTCCTCTTAAATATAAACCACAGCAGACCAGGTTACCAGCTGTGAGGACGTTCCTAAGTCCTCTACTCAATTTAATATTAATTATCAGGCGATAGAGATAAGACCTTAAATCTGACAACAAAGGAATATTCCGAACATCCATAAATACTTTGTCATTATCCAAAACCTAATTCAAAATACATGTTGATCCTAAACATAAGTTCATACCTTAGAAATGCCGCAGGGGAGAGATACATACACCCCAAGGGGTGGGTGTTCAACGCAGACTGACGAGTATTCGTATTGCAAGACTAAGCCCATTCAAGGCTGGTATATATCCCTCGCTAATAGGATATCCAATGTCGGCTTAAAAGTAGCTCATAAACATATGCCCTCCTTGTTTTAAATCAAACTCAATCAGTGTTTCTTCCCAAGTCAACTAAAATATGACTTTGATTTATTCTTGGAAATCAGGCCAAATGCAACAACAAAAACGGGTTTGACCCTCCTGAGCCAACAGGTTTTAACTGTATCATGTGATGATTGACAATACCTAAATCTTAATACTTTCTGTTCAATTGTGCCTCTATTAGATTAGCATTGACAGAAAATGTGGGTCAACTACCTATTTACAATAACAGAGATCCAGAGATTATTTGGTGAAAAATCAGCCATGATGAGTAAATATTTGGTTGGGTTTTTTTTGCAAACTGACACCACATATGGACTGCTAGGGGAATAAGTTTTCACTCACGTTGGTGCCTAAAGGGGGGGGTTCCATGGCCCCCCAAGGAGGAAACCACTTTCCCGATGGAAGTTTCAAATGAACCTCATACTACCTTTGAGGGGGCATAAGACTAGGCAAAAAAAAAAAAAAAAAGGTGCAATATAAATGAATTCCGGTGTATCGTATGGAAAATTAGGGGCAAATCATTGTTTTCGAAATGGTCAAAATCGCTCAAAAAGGAACATGTGTTTCCGCGACCCTGATTCCACAGCATACACATTGCAAATCATTTTATGTTTAATCTGCTCTATAAGGACCAATTTACATATATTTAACACAAACATACCATTTTGTACATTCTTGATTTTTTGTGGGGGGGCGTCGATTTGCATTGGTTTTGTACAGAAATGGCGCGCAGTCGCTCGATGATGGAAATCGCTTCTTGTCAGCACATAAAGGGTTATTATTTTTTGATTATGTAATTAATTTTGTTCATGCATATGCACAGACATAAGCTGATAAATATTCTCTGGCAACAGGGTTTGCAAATTTTTTTTTTAAAATTACACTCCCGTTGTGCCTAAGGGGGGGTTCCTAGGGACCAGCAATGACTCATTATCGGGCGGAGAAATTTTAGTAATTTTTTTAATGGAAGAAGCGCCATTCGATAGTTACAAAAGTACAAAAAATTAAAGTTCGAAAATTTTTTTCCCGATGTGAGAAAAAAAACAAATCTTGGGTTACTTGGAACCCCCCCCCCCCCGGCACTTAAGTGTTAAGCACAAGACTTGCCACATTCATTTTGTGGTTGTAACAAAGGTGTGTTGAGAGAGGAAGGAGAGAGAAGGGGAGAGGGTGGAAAGAGGGACAGGGATAGCGAATGGACGTAGGCAAGGAAGGGAGGCAGGAGCAAGGAAGGAGGCCAGGGGGATAGCAGGGCCAGGAGGGAGTGGGGGAGTGAGAGTGAAGTGAGTGAGTAGCGAGCGGGCACGTGAGCGAACGGTATTACCAATATATTAGATCCACCTGAAGTGAATAAGACGAAACCGCCTCTTTTGTAATAAGATGATGATTTAGTATTTTGTGTCGTGCACGATAGAAAATCAAGCATGGCTGCCGCTCTCTATAGGGACGTTTACAAGCAAGTTCAAAACAAAAGTTTGCGGTTTTCTTTTGCACTTGTTTATCCAATAAACCTCCGAAACGTTCTCGGTAGGTGGTATACAAGATCAAGGGCATTTGAGAGAAATTCGTATCCTCCAAAAAATCTCCTCTTGTCACTTTAAACCAAAGTTTAAATCAGGATTTGTCCCCGCTAATGGGGGTAGCCAGATACACCTCACACTCAGCAATACTGCTGTGTGAGGATTTATTGGAGCTAAAGATAATTGACCAGTGCCCTTCCTGACGTCATTCCACAGTTTTCGGCGGTGGGCCTAGCATTTGGGACCACGCCCATCATGAAAGACAGCATGTGCGGAATGGCTGCCATTAGCTCTCCAGAGCTGATGCCCTTGTAGGTATATATTCTTTTCATTCTACCATGGGTAACCAGCTACCCGCATCATCAGATTTCTTAGAAATCCAATGGGGATGATGGTTTAGCGCCAACAACTCAGCCCTGTAATACTTTGAATTACCATTCTAGGTATATAGAGGTCTTGTATGCAGGTTCTATTTTGGGGGCTTCAGGGCATAAAAAAGTGGGGAAATTCTTTTGTGGCAGATTACATAAAAATAGGTCTAATGCCATAAAATGGTCCTATCAAAAAGTGGACTTTTTGGTCAATTTCTTCTAATTGGGACCTTTCATTGAAAAAAAATCAGCAAGAGTGAACCTTTAGCCCATTCTTATGGAATTTGGGGGTACCACACCCTTGCAGCCCCTGCATATGGGCCTGTGTATTAGATTACCCCTCAAATCACTTCCATGAGTTTGAAAACAATTTGGATTTTGTGTTTTGCAACACAATTCAAAAGCATTCAGACCGGGATTCAGGCATTGTATTTTAGGCTTGTTAGTAAAGGATATTGATCTGGCAAGTGAAAGATGGTCTAGCAGGGTTACCACATATACAATAGCAATGGTCTGTGAGCTGATGACAGCATGCTTTTCAAGTTTGGTAAATGTTGGCAGTAATGTCAGCTCCTTGGTCCAGAAAATGCCCCCCAAACACTCCGGTTTTTACTGTTTTTACAGAATGTAAACATCCCAATTGTTTTCAAACTCGTGGAAGTGATTTCAGTAAGGGTCCTTTTCATTATGTCAATTTTTTTATGCCATTATGTCCCTTTAAGACATGCACCAGGGAAAGGACTGGTCAAGAGGGAGATTAGCAGCCGAACATTCCTTCTAAATGAGCTAAATGAGCTGAAACTGCAACAATGTAACATTACAAAAGGCCAAATATGGTTAAAGAAAAATATAGTACACACTTGTAATATGTTAAAGGTGCATTGTTCCATCGTCTTTGTGATGCAACTTACAATTAATATTATGTTACATCCAAAAAAAATTTTTACATCACATGAAAGGCTGTTTTATTTTTTTTTTTTTTACCTTTCTTTTTTTCTTTTATTTTTCTCACTGTATTCCTGAATTTCAACTTCCAAATCAATTTTGTTCAAAGATAAGAGACCGAAAATGTGTTTTAATTGAAAGGTGGGTGACCCGATCATGATCCAAATGTTCATATGTTTTATCCTTCTCATGGAAGCATAGCACCAACAAGTTTTGAGTTAAAGGCACTCTCAGTGATTTGCTATCAGAAAATCGAAAAAATCATCCAAAATCAGAGTTTGCAGTTTGTAACAAGAACAGGTTCCTAACATACCCTGCAAATGATAAGACCCAGAAGCAACGTATAAGGAAGAATAGGACATTTTAGTCATTACTGTCCGTTAGGACATACTACAATAGTAATGAAGGGGAATCGGATCTGGGAAACAAACTTTTTTTTTGGCCGTTTTCTTCCTTTTCTGTCAATTTTCAGTTGGAAAGGGTTTAACTTATGAGAATTCTACAGGAAATTATCCTTCACTTGGAAGATATTGCTGACACTTTCAAATAGTTGTCAATCACTGATCGTGTCTTTAAATCGGCCACCGTTTCGATAGTAGAAGCAAAAACTTTCCTAATTGGCCCATTGGTGTGTGTTAAATAAATGTGGTATTCCCACACGTGAGACATTCATAAAATAAAAAGAAACACTCTGTCCCTAAAAATTTAAACTGGGCATGAGAAAAATTTTGTTTGAACTTTCTTCTGGATACCAAAATTTCCATTTTGATGGATTAAGGGGGGGGGGGGGCGAGGTTGTTGATCGGATCATCCACCTTAAATTAACCATAGAATTAGACAGTAGGAGGATACTGGGAGCGGCATAGGGCACAAAATATGCATTTTCGCTTCTACCATCAAAACCGCAAGTTTGGTCCCCACGAAACATGGTGGTGAGTATATGCAAGTGCCAGGCCTCTCATATTAAGTAGAGGAACATGAGAACTTAAAGGCACTATTGGTAATCCACCCAAAAAAGTCAAATATTCAAAAAAAAAAAAAAATAAGTATTGCAGTAGTAGACTTAAAGTGAAGCTAAGTCTGCACGAATCAGATATGGGTCCTTTTGGGGGCCAAAAAATTGGGTATATGGGCCTACTTCCAGACTCTTGGAGACATCCCTCCCAACAAAATCGCGAATTGGAGCCAAAAATCAAAAACCTTTGGCACACATCAGCGATTTGGGGCGGAAAATGGTTAAAAGTCAAAATTTTGAATCTTTTGCCCCAAAAATCTCACTTTTGTCCAACTAAATTTTCATCTTGCCCTCTGTTTTCCCCCCATAAAAGACTCTAGCGCACCAGTGGCATGCCGACCCGGGGGGGGGGGGGGGGGGGGGGTAAGTTGCTGGCTCAAAAAAGCAGGACGATATGGGCATGTATGCCTTTCTGTCCCTCTTTTTCAGGGCAAATTAAAGTAAATTTGAGGATTTTCGCGCACTACCGTGCATTAGTCATGGTTCGGACTTTATCTGGAGCAATCACTGGACGACTGACACAATTTTGCCCCGGGCGGGACAAATTTGGGAATTTTGTTCAGCAAATTAAAATCGATATGTAGGTAAACTAGGAATATCGCTGCCAATACAGCACAATGGATCAGAGACTACAGAATTTAATTGTTCTACTTGGTATAGGTCTTCCTTGATGCATAGCTATAGTAGATTCAACCCATCGGTCACCGGAGAAAAGTTTTGGACAGGTCGATTAGTTGGAGGGTGACAAAATTGTGGCCCGATTACCTGTGTCATAACGAACTAAGATAATCTGGCCTTTATGTTTACATGGACAGGACATGTATGCAAAGACTAGTTCCTTTGTATCCAAAGTTCCAAAGTACGGGGCTCAAAAGTCAGTAACCCATTCAACTCACCTGTTACATTGAATACAATTGAAGCAATACGATTAGTCGGATGTTTTTAGAGTTTCATGCAGCTTAAATGCGCTTATGGTGACTTAATTCTTTCATAATCACAGAATTGATTTTTCTCTGCTAGCAGACACATGTTTTTCACTAATTTTTAATTGATTTTAATATTTATCCACTGCACATCCCCCTCATTCAAGGCCAATACCTTCGGAAAAGTACTAGAAGTGAATCACGATGGTTGAATCTACTATAGCACATGTTCCACAACAACCTATGAAAAAGCTTCATCTACCAACAGGGTGCAAATTACCTCTCCCAAGATTCCTACTTCAATGTTTAGGGAAGTGTGAACATGCAAATATATTAATATACCTTCTGTGCCCACCCCTAATAGCCTACATACGCACTACTGAGAATTTTCTCCTCGAGCAAGCCATTTTTATGTAAACATACAAAAATCAGGCTACACAAGCGCCATTTTACTTTTATTGCACATTCTATTTCTTGTATTCATGCAACAATTCCCCGCTTCTCTTGCTATAGTATAATCTGATTGCATATTCTAGTCATTTTTGGACCTTGACGGTTAGGTGGGGCTTTCTGCTCCAAGTTTTTTTTTTCCTTCACAAACGTATGCGTAATTAACAATTTCCTAAGACGCAATTGTAATATGAACGTCTCCACTGCACAAGTCCAATTTAAGCAACGTTCTGCATGGAAGAACATCAAACGTGCAGCTGTTCTTGGCAAACAGAATTCTTTTCTGGCCCCACTGGAATGCAGACGACTGAAGACACAACCATCCAAATACAGTAAAACAAATGCAAAATATTAAATTTGTTTTGCGACCCATTGAGGTGGCCCATGTCTTATGTTTGGTTGGGTATCTGAGATTCAACCAGAGGAAATAATGGGGACCCAATGGCATGACTGAAGAACTACTCAATCAAATGTTTGATATCATTTTAGGATTGACATTATGCCCCATGTCACTGGGGAAATAGCCTAAAGTAGCAAAACTCTTCGAAATCGCGCAAAATCGCCCAAAATTGACTAATACAGATCTCGCAACTTAGTTGAAATCTTGCGCAATTTAGGGATATTTTTGGCAGATTCAGTAATTTTCACTACACTTCTGCACTTTCCCCAGTGGACTGGTGTCTGACATTTTAAGAGCCAATATCATGAATCATAGTCACATTTGGCCTTCGGGTTAAATCCACTTTGTGCAACATGCAATAACCAATGGGCATTATCAGTCTAGATTGTAATTACACAATGGCAAGAGGCCACCCACTCTCCAATCCCTGCTTGCACCCCACAACATCTCCTCTCCACCCGAAGCTAGCAGAGGTCCGGACACCTTGCCTTTGAAATGTCATCTACTGACCTTTATTCTCCTTGTTGTGTTTGTATAAGTGCCACAAAATTAACCCAATCGCGTCCTACTATACCCTAACAAAATTCACATAATCTTGTTAAGGTAGGCCAAATTAGATGAATACATGTTATTTTAATAAAGATAGGATAGGAATAAACCCTCTTTTATAAAAATCTCTTCCTTTTCCCATGCTATTTGCCCCTGCTCAAAAATGGGAGTTTCCGTAACCTGACACCTATGACAAATTTTGTGAATTTACACACTTATGATTCGGAAACCTTAACGGAATAATGTGCTTTATTCCGTGGAGGGTTCCGAATTCATAAGTGTGTCAGAAAAAGTGTGTCAGATCAGATGGGCAAGGTTACGGAAGGAAATCCCTCAAACATGCAAATGATGGCATCCTTATGAGCAGACAGCTGTTGTTACTATGTTTGACCCCAGTTAATTTGTGGACTCGAGGCCGGGGTTCGAGGGAAAAGTTTATATTAATTGTTTTGAAGCTGTCCAGAAAATGGGTCTCACATAGGGATTTCATTCACTTTTGCCACCTTGGATCAATATAACTGATGAGATTTACAATTAAATTATTAGCTAATGAAGACAAAAATTAAATCGGGGACTGATGGGCGCATCCATGTTACCACTATCTCACAGCCATCGTGTGACAGATTTCGGCCATCTCGCG
This sequence comes from Ophioderma brevispina, assembly GCA_023653785.1. Taxonomy (NCBI): domain Eukaryota; kingdom Metazoa; phylum Echinodermata; class Ophiuroidea; order Amphilepidida; family Ophiodermatidae; genus Ophioderma; species Ophioderma brevispina. The sequence goes on along the minus strand of JAMKCH010007438.1, from coordinate 27,931 downwards.
GACAGTGCTATGTAATGTTATAGTTTGTCATGATGATTGTACAACAAAGTAATTATATTTGAGTATCAATAGTCTAATAGGTTTGGATGCTGGCCTTTTGAATGATGCACCCGTAATACAAATAACAAGAGGCCTCCTTACTTCGTGAGTAAAGATTTTAACAACCAAACATATCCCAATGAAGAGTAGAACCAATGAAGTCCCAGCTGTCCCACATCACCATCCAGCTAGCCAGGGATAGCAAAATAGGGTCATTCCAAGGTACGCATGGAGGGTCTCAATTGATTTTACGCAGGGAATTTCCAATGATTGTATAGCATTGTGGCAATTTAGGGACTCTAATAGAATGTCTCCACTCGAGCATACATGCTGAATAGCGTTTCGGTTACATCTTAGCTCCCGCCTTTTTAAAAACTGAGAATAACAGACACTTTGTGAGCGCAATATATAAACTGCTAAAATTCTAACATTCCATCGCACACCTGCTTTATTTGTTGGCAAATGGCCCCCCCATCAACCCAGCGAGACCAATAAGCCAAAGCGTAGTGTGATGACTCTTAATGGTGAATTTGTCACTAGAAACAAAATTCATCTCCAGAGACTCATCATCACATCATTATCCACACCAAGCAAAAAGACAGGCTCATCATAAGAAAAATTGATATGGAACAATGCATTCACTATATCAACCTCATATATTACAGTTCAGAATGATAGGTTGTGAATTTGATAAGTGTATATGGTAGTGGTGATCAACAGTTGAGTTACAAAGAGTCTGTACCAAAGACCATATGATAAGGGTACAGAACATAATAAAGTGTTGGAGACGCACATCAGATTCTACTCGCCGATTTGCTCTCCGATTGAATTGCGCATGCTCGAAAATTATTGCACATTGCTCGAAAATTAAATGAATTATCGATGACATCATCTGGGAGAATTTTTATTAAGACTTTTGACTCTCAATTTTGGATGATATATCATGAAGTTTGGGTTTTCTATAAAAATCTGGCATTTTATGGTTACTACGACCACAGTACTTTCCAATTTCAACATGATTTACATGCAGAGTATTTTCTGTATGGAAAGATGAATTTTTGATGAATTCGCCTAATTGGTGGCATTTGCTGGAGTCTCCGTAAATTAAGTGGTGCTCCTCGTGATAAAAGGAAATTAACATCATACGCTGTTTCCTGAGCCTTGGGCCTCGCTTCATGGTTTCAGAACTCTTTGATCGTTTGTGAAGTGGTGCGAGATCGGAAGTCACAGGAAACAAGCGTATGACCAGGCTAAGGTAAACCTTTCTTGGTATAGTCTTATGCTATTTGGCCTCTAAACGCGCTCTTTTCACAAATGGCCGCTGATCACTGTGGCCCAACCATACTTATAAAACATTAGCATCATTTCAGGGGATGCAGCGATCAGGATCAGCAATTTCCCTTATCAGCAAACATAGAGATAACCATCGCAGCCGTTATCAGCTTCCCAAATATCCCATGGGTAAATGGGACAACCAGCGGTTTAAAGGTGCAACAAGAGATTCACTAACAGGTGTCCCTAAAAACTGGAAAAAATCTATTTTTGCACGAAGGTAAAGCTTTCTTCAGGAACTGACCATGTGAAAGGATTAAGCTGAAAAATATTTCTCTGGTACAAAATTTGTGCAAATTCTAATTTAGTATAGGAGCAAATACAAAAAGTCAGCCTATGTGTATATTGAAATAGCGAATGAAAAACGCATTTTGTTTTCACTTTGAAGGCATTTCTGTAACCAAAGACAAGGTAACAAATCTTGGGCGTCTATCTATATGAAAGCACTACATATTGACACAATATTGGGGTGCCCCAAATTTTTGTTGACATTAATTCTTGTCCAGGGGAAATTACACCTACACGTATGTTCTGCCCCCTACTCCCTCACAGTCCTCGTAACCCCTTCATCGCTACCCACCCGTCTCCAATCTACGCAACTACAACGACCTCTCCCTTCCCACCCACACACCTTACATACCATCATCTCACTCACGTCCCCACTCCACCCGGTTTCCACCCCTACTGCTTTTAGCCCGCCCACCTGCCCCGCTTTTCACTTCACGACAGTTCAGATTCCCCTTTCCGTTCTACCCCTTTCCTGTAAGCTCCCCCCCAAACCCCTCGCCGCCACCCCCCATTCCAGCCCAATCCCCTGCGCTACCCTACCCCCTCCTAATTCCCGTTCATATTCGCTCCTTTCCCAGCGCCCTCCTATCGTTCCCCCACCTCGACCCCCAACTACCTCACCCTTACCCCCTGCTATCTTCCCCCCCATGGGACCGTCCCTTCTCCTGGGAAATCTCACAGGCTATACGCATGGATGAGCACAATACACTGGAGTCGAGTGATTGAGCTATCTTGTCACCAAAGCAAAGTCTGGCCTCACAAGGAAACTTACGACCTACTGAAAGGTCCCCCTTATGTTAAAACTGCATTTACCACCAAAAACCTTACTATGAACCTTAAAAAACAGTTCACGGCAACAAGAGATTTCACATATCAGGGTCCCCCCAAAAATCGAAAAGTTGATTTGCCCTGAGGTAAAGCTTTCCATCAAAAATATTCCCATCTGAAAGGATTAAGCTGAGAAATGTTTTTGGACAAATTTATGAAATTTCAATTTTGTATAGTGAGCAACATGAAATTCAGCCTGTTTTTACATTGAAATTATAAGCAAATCCAAAATCACATTTTCTCTCTTTTAATGCATTATGTAGCATAATACAAAGTCAGTAACCCATTCAACTCACCTGTTACATTGAATACAATTGAAGCAATACGATTAGTCGGAATGTTTTGAGAAGTCATGCAGCTTATAAATGCGCTTATGTGACTTGAATGCTTTCATAATCACAGAATTGATTTTCTCTGTATCCGACTACATGTTTCAATAGATTTTAATGGCTTTTAATATTATCCACTGCACATACCCCTCATTCAATGCCAATACCTCGGAAAAGTACTAGAGGTGACACGATGGGTTTGATCTACTATAGCACATTTGTCCACACCTATGAAAAAGCTTCTTCACACAACAGGTTGCAAATTACCTCTCCCAATGATTCCTACTTCAATGTTAGAGTGTGATACATGCAAATAAGATTAATATACATTAGGTGCCCTAATAGCAACATCGCAACGGAGAATTTAGGCCTCAGAGCAAGCCATTTTGTAGCCATTACAAAAATACAGGGCTACAAAGCAGCCATGTAATTTTATTGCACTTCTATTTCTGTATTCATGCAACATTCACCGCGTCTTTGCTATAGTATAATCTGATTGCATATTCTAGTCATGTTTTGACCTTGACGGTTAAGGGTGGCTTTCATGTCCAAGTTTTTTTTTCCTTCACAAACAGTATGCCGTATTACATTTCACTAAAAAATTGAATATGAACGTCTCCACATGCACAAGTCCAATAAGCAAACATTCTGCATGGAGAGAAACATCAAAAACAGATGCAAGCAGGTTTTCTTGCAACAGAATTCTTCTGCCCCCACTGGAATGCAGAGACTGAAGACACCATTCAAAATACAGTAAAACAAATGTCAAAATTAAATTTGTTTGCGTACCATTGAGGTGGCATGTTCTTATGTTTGTTTGGGTATCTGAGATTCAACCAGAGAAAATAATGGGACTCATGAATGACTGAAAGCAACTACCTCAGTCAAATGTTTGATATCATTTAGGATTACATTAGGCCCATGTCACTGGGGACATAGCCTAAAGTAAGGCAAACTCTCGAAAAAATCGCGCAAAAATAGCCCAAATGGACTAATACAGATCTCGCAAATTAGTGAAATCTTGAGCAATTTAGGATATTTGTGCAGATTCAGTAATTGTACACTAACTTCTGCACTTTCCCCAGGACAATGGGTGGTCTGGGGACAATTTAGCCCAAAAATCATGAAATCATAGCAAATTTGGCCTTCGGTTAAAGCCACTTTGTGCAAACATGCATAAACAATGGCATTAATCAGTCTAGATTGGAATTACACAATTCGCCTTGGGTGGCTTGTGGAGCAATGCTGGGAGGGTCTGAACTTTACCCAACCACCCAACGCTCAGGCCGGTCGAGGGAAGGCCAAAAGGAAAAAAACCACGTACAATGGGGGAAAGACAGTTATCATGGGTAGGGTTTTGAGACAACGAAAAAGTCCCCCTTTCCTCCCCCCCCCCCCCCCCCTTTCCCCCCTGTGTTCTTCCCTCCTTTTTTTCCCCCTCTTCTTTTCCCCCTTTTGGGCAAGGCCATCCCAATCTCCATATCCATGCCGACACCCCATTCTTATACCATTCCCGAGCTCTTTACCACTCAGAACCCGCTCTCAGAGGTCCCTTCTTTCTGCAACACTTGCCTTGACTAGTTAGGCGTCCCATCTCTGAACTTATCCTCTGTCTGCTGTTTGTAGATACCAGTGCACAATTACACCCCCCTTACTCCCCCATCGAGGGCCTTCTAACCCTTTTAAAATTCTTATTTCCCATACACTCTTATTTGCTGAATGTAGGCACAATATGCTAATTGAATAAATGTTATTTTATAATCAAGTCCTAGCTCGACTACCATAGAATAACCACCCTACTTTTGATCAACTATATTCCCCTTTTCCTTCATTTACTCCCATGCCTATGGGACCACTGTGATCACAATTCATTCCGCGGAGTTTCTGTAATCACCTGACCATATGAAATCATTTTTGTAAATGTACCACTTATGAATTCGAAACCTTATTTTACGTCGACTTTATATGGTGTATTTGTATTCCGTGGTAGGGTTCGGAATCTATTAACGTGTGTCAGAAAAAAAGTGTGTCAGAGGGCAAGGTTACGGAAATTCCCCTAACATGTCCAAATATGGCATCCTAGAGCATGAGCTGTTACTATTTTATGACCAGTTACTTTGTGGCTCGAGCGGGTGTTCGAGGGTAAGGTTTATAGTCTAATGGTTTTGTGAAGCTGTTACAGAAAATGGCGTCTCATATATAGGATTGAATTTTGACCACTTGGGCCACCTTGGCGCATCACCCATTAGTATTATTAATTTCATGATGATCCCCAGCTACAATCAAATTTCATATGCTACCCTAATTACCCGAAGACACCCAAAATCAGAATCGCCGGAAACGATTGCGGCGCTAGCCATGTTACCAATAAATTTCTCACAGTCACAGTGACAGTTCGGCCATATCCCCCGCACGGGGACAATCTGCTACTGCGTCTATAGTTGTGCCCATTTTGTGCATGATTGTCACAACACAAATTAATTTACATTTTGTGTTGAGTTTTATTTCTACTTTATTATGTTTTTATTTTACTAGCTGTGTCAGTGGATGCTGGACTTTTTGCAATAGTGCACCTTAATACCCAATATTAACAGTAGGCACCTCCCTTACTTCGGCATGTAAAGATTATACATCCAGCCCCCAATTATTCCCACAGAAGAGTAGAACAAATTGCAATTACACCCCCTGTCCCACATCACTTTCATCCAGCCTACGCCACGATAGCAAACATGAGTAGAGTGCATGCAAGGACGATTCGTTGTATTGGCTCCGCAATTGACCCTCTGTATTCGCGGGAATTTCACCAGTGATTGTATAGCATAGTCCGTCGGCATTAGGCGACTCTAACACATGAATGCATCTCCACCTCGATGTCCTACCTTATCATTGTGAATAGCGCTTTCGTTGACTATCTCCTAGTCCCCGCGTTTTTTCCAAAAAATGAAGAATACCAGACACTTTGTGAGACGCAAGTATCCAAATCTGCTAAACATTCTAACCCCATTTTCATGCGCACCATCACCTGATTATTCTTGTTGGCAAATGGCCACCCCCTATTCTAACCCCCAAGCTGAGCAACCAACTTTAAGCTAAAGTCGTAGCCCTCTTTTGTGCAGGATCTCCTTTAATGTATGCCCCAATGTCACTCGAAACCAAAATCATCTCCACCCGATCCAATATATTCCTGGCATCATCATTCATCACACCAGACAAAATGACAGGCTCATAAGAAAAATGATATGGAACAATGCATCACACCACTATCACCCCCACATCCCATATGATTAATAGTTACCACAGAATGATAGGTTGTTGATTTTTGATAATCTGCATTACTATGGTATAGCTTTGATTTTACAACAGCCCTTGCAGTCTACAAAAGAGGTCTGTAAACCAAAGACCATATGATAGGTACCCAGAACATAATTAAAGTACTGTGGCAGGCACTGCACATCGATTTCTAATCGCCGATTTGCTCTGTATCCCCCCCGATTGAATGTGCCACACTGCCGTAAAAACAGAACTTGCACACCCCTGCCCTCGAAACACTTAAAGGGAATTTGTGACAGGACATCATTGGGAGATTTTTCATTAAGACTTTTGACTCTCATATTTTGGATGAATATATCAGTAAGTTTGGGTTTTCCTATAAAACTATCTGGCATTTTATGGTTACTACACTCCGCACCCACAACTCCTTTACCCATTCTAACATGTAACTTACATGCCAGAGTATTTTTCTCTGTATCTGAACGATGATTTTGATGATCAGACTCCCTCAATTTGTTTGTTGCATTACTGTCGTGCCACCTGTGCCCGTCCTCGTACCACAATTATATGTTGCTGCTCTTTTTCTATGGTGCCTTTAAAACGGAAAATTCACATCAAACCCGATTTGTTCCCTCGACGGCACTTGCGTGTCACCTCACGCCTCCCCACTCGGTCAGGCCACTCTTTGATCTAGTTTGTGATAGGGGTGAGACGATCGAATCAACCCCACGGGAACCGCGTCCAGTGACCCAGGCCCTAACCCTAATTCCTTCTGGTATTTAGTTATTTAAGAGGCTATTACGGCACCTTCTAAGCCCGCTTTCACAAACCCTGCCAGCTATCACTTGTTTGGCCCCAACCATGTACTACAAACCTACCTTAGCACTCATTTCAGCAGGAGCAGAGATCAGGATTCACGCACTTTCCACATTTCACGCAAGGGTATCAATCCCACCAACGAGATATTACCACTCGCAACGGAGATCCCAGCTCTCCCACCCACATATCGCAGGGCCTAAATTGTGGGGACAACCATAGCGGTTAAACGGGCAACAAGCAGTATTTTCAATAACATGGGGTCCCTAAATTTACCATGCGAACACAAATCTAATTTTTGCACGAATGTAAAGCTTTATATCAGAAATGGTTATTTACCCCATGCCTGAAGGACCCTACAGCGAAGATCCATATGTCTCTGGTACCAAAATGGGGGTTTCACAGCAATGGATTCATTAATAGGACCGTTCTTATGGGGGTACAAAAGAGATTGATTAAGGTAAATAATAATTGGGATGGTGTTCAGATCCACCCAAAGGAAGCTTTGGCTTGATACCAAGACTTCCCCACGGACAATTCATCAAACTCAGACAAAAAAAACCAAAAAAAGAAGTGTTTTCGCGAATACAAAAAAAAAAGGATCACAACCGATGTTTGAACGAGCCAGTCGGGACCACTATAAAAGGCACGTAGGGAGTCAATCTAAACCGAATTTTTTGTAGTTATGCCGGACATTGATGAATGCCCAAGGATTCTGAGTGCCAACCACCGTCCCTTCCCTTTTTTATAAACTCGTTCCACCTTTTCAATGCCGAAGTTGCGGAGCGGTTGTATGGCACTTAATTGGTCCCCCAAGGGGTATGGTACTTTAGGTCCCAGATTGTCCCATAAACACTCACGCGGAACTCACAAATATAGAAAGAAGATAAGTTAAGAATGCGTGGCCAATGAGCCGAGTTATGTAAGTTAACAAACCATTGCCGGTGCTGCCGCATCGATTGTGTGTGAAGGCCTACTGGGTAAGATCATGAAAGGCAAATGAAGGGCCAGGCATTTTAAAAGATGCGACCCGGCGCAATTTCCCAAAAATTATATTCTGTTCGCCAAGTTCTAATTTGGGTAATGGTCTAGGACCTAATACCTCCTAACGAGACTGGTAAAAAATGGTATATTTTCCCCCCTCCCCCCTCTTTTTTTTTTCTATCTTCTGCAATTTCTAATTTGTCGTATAGGAGCAAAATACAAATTCAGCCTATGTTTTTATTATGAAATTAGCGAATGAAAAACGCTTTTGTGTTCACTTTGAAGGCATTTCTGGAACCAAAGACAGGTAATCGAAATACCTCACTACTGGCTCTTATTCTATATGCAAAATCACACAAGTTGACATATCAACTATTTTGGTGCCCCAAAATCTCTTGTTGTACTCCACCTTTAATTTCTTGTCCAGGGAAATTAACCAGTGATAGCATGGATGACCCGTCACCTATATAACAAAGGTGAGTCGAGTTGCTTGAAGTCACTATCATTTGACACAAAGTTTCAAAGGTCTTGCCGCACAAGAACCTTATCTACCCTAATGAAAGGTCTAGCCTCCCCCATTCATTATGTTATTAAACTCCATTGCCCTCACACACCAAATACACGTCTTTACCATATGAACCTTAATATATCCCAGTTGTACAGGTACAACAAGAGCATTTCACAATCAGGTGTACCCCACAAACAATCGCACACAGTTTGATTTTCCCCCCCCTTTTTGATCGTAAAGCCTTTCCATCAAAAATACTTCAATACATCTGAAACGGACTTAAGCTGAGACACATTTTACCTTTGGTACAAAAATTATGACACATTTCATTTATTAGTTGTTATGTTGTGACAACACCGACGAAATTCAGCCTGTTTTTACATTGACATATACGATATCAAAATCACATTTTTTCTCCCCCCCCACTCTTAAATGCATGTCTGTGCATAATATGCACAGTAAAAATCTACGACGAGCACGTGGGTCCTAATCCTATATGGAAATTACCTCATTAGTGCTATGAAACGTCGATTTATTTTTCCCGTAACCCGCCCGCATTAAGATTTTCTGCCCGCGTTTGGATGCTGAAATCCCTAAAAAGTTCATATTTGTTATTTAAAGAAAATATCAAGGTTTCTTCATTGTGATCAACATCTGTGAAGGGGATTTTTAATTTCAATTTTTAAATCAAAGAACAGTTGCAAATCATTTAAAGGTAGGGTGTGGTTTGACACAATATTGTAGCTATTAGAGCTTGCCGAAGGTTGGTAAAAATGGCAGTTTCTTTTTCAAATTACTACACGAATACATGAATAATGAAACCCCGCAGTTGCCTATGCATTTGCAAAAACACCTTGTTACGGGATTTTAACATAACATTGACTTTCATTGGTCTTATGACACAAAGATTTGGGCGGGCTTCAAAATCTCTCGTGCAACCTTTAAACCATAATCGTCACCTAACCTCTTGAGAACAACTTACATGCCGAAAAACTCAGTATTGCACCACCTCTATGAGTGACAATAATAATACAAGGCAGGACGGCATTACTTGGTATTTGACATTCTAGTTCATGCATGACAAACACACTATACAGGCTACTCATAAATGGAACGAATTTCAATACACTCGATTCGCCTCCGTTTCATGCTGTACACACTGTAGGTACACCACACACTACCCGAGCACCAACAAAATCCCAATATGGGTCATCACATTATATATATGGTCAAAAAGGACAGTGATGGGTTTACGCGTTTTTAGTTGTGGTAAATTTTTCTGCAACAATTCACCCAGCTTCACACCTATTGCTATGTGTTACTGATTATGACCCCCCTGCCATTTGTTTCACATATTTCTGCATGTATTATTTTTGTTACCGAAAAATTATTTGCCATAACCTATTTTTGGCACCCATCTTGACTATGTTTGTGGATGCACAAAAAATAAACTACAGTGCAAACAAAGCATCGTTTCCATGCTATATGAAGACATCTTGTCTACTTTCCAGGATTGTTATCGTTATTGGCCTCTCAACACATTTAAGTACTCTTCTTTTGTGCCTTATTGTTTGACTATTCAGTATGGAGAAGGCTACCTACCCCTTGATTACCCAGATATTCATGCTTGGTCTTCTTTCATTTTTAATAAATTTTGGTCTAATACCAATCTAGTCTAATAAACCCAATGTATCACACCTTTCTTGGAAAACACATTGGGTCGTCTGCTTGTTTTCAATGGATTGCAAAGGCGCCATCAAACTACATAAACCTATCCTAGTTCTTGACCTCTGGAGGACCCTGGAAGTACCCCCCAACTTTTAATTCGCTAAATGTTCATCTAAAAATAAACGATTGGCTATGAATTTTGGGGGATATACGCACTTTACAAATTTCATATTTTCAATTGATATATCGATACACCATCATTCCTCCGATAGGATAGATATTAGATACACACCCCAGATTATGTCCAATTGTGAGACAACAACCCCTTGAAAAAAAAAAATGTCATTTTTTAATAGCTCATTGCTGGCCATGAACTATGCAAATAAGGCAAAATTATGAAGATGTTAAAAGTTAGAAGAGTTCCAAACTTAGTAAGATTGTTCTTTTAAAGGGTCCACATCAGTTTGGAGTCTATATAATGGGCCAACGGACAACCCCCCCTCACTGTTTAGTGAGGCACTCCGGTTATACAACCTTGGTTTTTTTCACCCCTCAATGTAGCCGGGTAGTGTTCCCAAATTGCATGACTTGATGAGGACTGAAAAAGGATACAAATTGCCCCTCTCACCCCCCCCATCAAAAGTTCAATTGTATTGATTTCCGTTTCTTTTTTGGATTTTTAGTCTTGAATATTTTCCCACGTTGTGTTGGACCCTATATTTAACTTTCTAGTATGTGTTCAACTCACCCATAAGCAATTCTCTGTAGGACCTCTACTAGTCTAACTTATTCGTCATTGCTCATCTCGACATGACACCTATTCATTCTCACGATGTACCCTCCTTTTATAACGTGCTATCCCCCAATGCTGCACGGTGGCGCTATAACAGGTAGATCCTCGGCTTGTACGTGCGAAATATAGGGGTTCAAAGCGGCTTGGCCCACACCACACATTTAGAGTGGACCCACAGTCTATATCAGGGTGATGGCTTATCACGACGGTAGGACCTTGTTTGTGTGTATAAACCTGTGACAGTTTTTTTTTTTTTTTAAACTTTGGTAATTTTGTGATTTTATTGACTTCAAATATTTATTTAGCAGATTACGGAGTGAATGTGTATTCTGCCACATTCCATTTGAAAAGAAAACAGTGATTTTGATAATTTGATTGAAATCTTAAGTGTGATCAGCATATAAACACACAAGGCGAATGCGAGGCTAAGAGTCGGAGGTGAACCCGTCGTAAATTATTTGGCTCTGAAAGAATCAGGAATATATCCATTAAAATTCTTTATCATATAATGGTATTTTATCAAAATTGGATATCGGTAGAGCCACCTGTCTACTGGTTGTTTTATTCATATAATCCATATTTATTTGCTCATAACCTCAAAACACACAAGAGAAGATTCATTATATGATTCCCCAAATGCCCATTGCCCTTCCAATGGTTTTAGCGTCTGTATACACCGGTCACCCTGTGTGGTGTCGTTAGTCGATGAAACATGGCTAAACCCTTTGACCAGTATGATCACAAACTTGCATTTAACGAGTCGTTTCATTTCTAACGATCCACATGGCCACAGGTACAAAAAATACTTCTCAATGGAAAGCAATGCATCTTGGGGGAAGAGCTACCCCTGCATATCTTCTCTTGCAAACCACCATAGGAATCAAGTGAAAATTTGGAAAAGTGTTTTCTTGAAGAAATCTAATATAATGAAACAATAAACAACCCAATGAAGGTGCTAGCCTCACAGAATCAAACAACAAGGCACCTTTAGTTGGACTTTTCCATGGCTGTCAAAAGAAAATTCCGCAATGGAAAAAATATTTACAGCTATAGCTGTGACAGCATCAAGAGCAAACTAATCATTTGGTTGTTTCAATCAACACTGACAGTACCTAAATCCTTTTTAAGCTGTTCTGTATTATTCTGCATGACATCCATTTGGCTGCGTTTCCCAGGACTACAGTGAGCCATCCCATAGGTCGCAGCAATCTATTATTAGGGCCGTGTTTTCAGTCACAACCCCCTCCCACCCCTCCCCACATGCACCAGTTTTGGGAATTAATTTCACTCATAGGGTCATGTGAGTCTCATTTGATTAACCAATCTATTCCCTTACATCCACATAAACACCCACCACTTTAACGTTAATTTTAGCCCACCCAACCCCCCACCGCGTTTAGTCTAATGGGTTTTTTTGCCTGATATGAAATATCTTGTGGTTCTTGAACTTTTAGAACACCTTTGACCCTCCGTGAAGTAATTTGACATGTGTTTCGCACAGTACAGTATAGGTTTCATATGCCTATGCATAATGGGATTTATTCAAACACCCTTGGGCGGCAATGATCGGACAAACCTATTATTTACTCTACCTTTCAACCCTAATCCAAACCCCAACCCTTAATTTTTTTTCTGACACCCCATGAATTGCAATGTTTTTCAAATTATATTATGAAGTATACGGCAGACTGGATGAATTAGCCTTCACGAATTGGCCTTTCCTTTATAGGACGTTTATTAGCTGACCATTTTATAATCTTTCATTATTGGAGATGGCAGCGCACGAAGTTGTCGAAAAAGAAAAACCATCCGTGACGCATGGCCCGATTCGAACCTCCACAAATTACAAGCATGATGAGTAGGGGCGGTATAGAGGAGCAATGGATTCAATCTACAGGTTCACCCCTAAGTTCCTAAGGGCTGTTCATCGCCTTTCTAGTGGATAGCATAGAAACGGTACATACATAATACCCCCGATATTTCATGTTGGTTGAAATTTTAACTACTTAGTTCTCCAGCTGGACAAAGAGGAATATTATTAATCTTTCCCTTGAGGACCCCAGAGATGGCCAAACACACAAAAGATTTTTTTTTTTTTCTTTTTCAACAACTTTGGTGCGCTGGCCATCTCCAGGGAAAGATTAATAAATATCACCCTTGTCTCATGGAGAAACCAATATAGTTATGAAAGTTTCAAACCCTTATTTGTTTATTCCACACTTCATAAAACATGTTCACTGCGCCACTTATCTCCAAAGATAAGATTGCGTTAGCATGAAAAGGCCTTATCCATCCACAACGTGTCTCAGGACCACATCTTTTCAACTGTCTCAGAGGGTAGCTATTAAAGGTCAATGATGGCCCCATCGCTAATAGCCTCGTCCCAGAGACCCCAGATTCTACCGGAAGTGCGTCGACAGTTTGGTATCCCAGAAGAAACCGATCTATTTTCTCATTACCCTGTGAATTTTAGGGTTAGGCAGTGGCGGCGCCAGGGGTGGCATGTTGGGGGCCAATTGCCCCTTATCCCCAAACAATTTTTCTTGCCCCCTTCCCCCGCTTCCCTGGCCCCCCTGGTCAAAGAAAAAATGTTTTAAGCGATTGGGGCCAAAAATCAGCAATTTTGTTTGGCCAAAATTGCTGAAAACTTTCCAATTTATTTTTTATACTTGCTGACTCCCCCCCCAACTGATATTCTCACCTATCCCCTTGCTTTCCCCCAAGATTTTGACACCACCGTCGCCCTTTCCCCCTACGTTTTTACCCCCCACGACTAACGAGCGTCCTGGCCCTCGCCCCCGTTTCCACCTGGCCTGTTATAGGATGTTGGCGTTGTTGCGGATTGCCTTTGAGTTCCCATTTTGCACCACCCCCCTAGCGCCGCGTCTACTTCTATTTTGTGGTTTTCCACCAATATAGTTGTCAACCGCCTTTACTCTATCGGGCTCACATAAATCACGTTCCTTGTTGTCCCTCCCCACATCTCACCAACCCCATGGCATCTTGTTTCCAACCTATATCGGCCGCACACAACACTTCTGCGATGGGATTTTGGGTGAAGCCCATTCTATCAAGATGAAAATTTTGGGATTACTTAAATCGGACATCCCCCCCCCTTTAACTATCGCTCACCTAGTTCACCATTGCCTGACTCTGTTTTGTTTCATGATCACGATAAAAAATATGTGAATTTATAAACTATATTTTAGTTCGCAGTTATCAGTTTCGCGCTCACTATATTCACAGAATAAGCTTTTTCTTTGCACACCCAGGCCTATCTTACCCACAAATTGCACTTCACATGACCTTCGATTTCCTTGACACATGACATTTTACCTCTTCACGCCACAGTGAGGGATCCCATGTGACACCTATGACTCAAGTTGAGGCAATTCAATAGAGACAATTTTACACTTTTTAGCCTAATTTTTCAACCTTGACCTCCCCTCACAGCACTTCCGACCTTGGCATTTTGTGCGTGGACCGTTGACTAATAACACATATGACCCGGGGGGAAAAATTATAAATGCCAAAGGACAGGAAGAAAGTAGGCTAATCGCCTACCCCTACTCCCTGACCCTAATCCAAACCTTGTAATATCATGACACTCACTATCCCCCCCCCCCCCCCCTCCCTGGGATCCCATGGTGCCCCTGCCAAATCTCCCCCCCTATGGACACCCTAGTTGTTTGTGTTTCCAATCTAAACTTTCACTTTTTGCAATTTGCCCCAGCGTCAATTTAATAAATGAGTTTTAGTGACACTTTATTCAACATTAACACACCCTACATTCACCATCACATTGCAATGCACAAAAAGATTGCTAAGTTGGTCCACAATTAAAAATTTTATGTCTAGAAGAGGATTCAAATCCAGGACCTTTGATTACAAAACAAGTTGCCTGCACGCGCACACCACGCAATCCATGCCGGCAGAAAGTTGTTCTGTTAATACTTTCTATATACATTAATGGAAAAAAGTGCAGGACCTATATTTGACCATTTAGGCCGCCTCGCTAACCCAGACACCCGTTCCCACCTTTCACCCGCCCATGTGATTCATAAGCTTCCCTCTCGCACCCATGCAGATACCCAACTCTTACCCAACAAGATTCTGAGTAAACACCCCCTAACTAAATCCAATTAGACAAAGTAATGCGAATAGTACTTGTATGGCTTTGTAGCTTTTCTTTCCAACCACAAGGGTGAACACCATAGATAGTAGCTGAGCACTCCTAAACTCCCTCTAACCACAAATCCCATCTCATGCACACTCAAACAAAAAGCCTTTCCAAGTTTATGCTCTGCCTACAATTTATACCCTATACAATACCCCTTATTTATTTGAATTTCAACAATATTAACTGGTATTCCGCGAATTTGGTCTCTTATTTTTGCCGAGTCCAAGTCGACACTATTTTGACAGCTTTGCTTGACTACCTAGGCACTTATGCCATGATGCCATGCAAACACACGCTAGTTCATGCACACAAACACCCGCAAGGACAGTGCTTTAATTTTTATTATCCCCAAATCAAAGAACCGCACCCTCCACAATAATGAAAAAATGGCCAACTTTACAAATTGACTCTGCCTTAGCTGTGAAGTGGTCTTCCACTTGTTTGAAAAACCGTCTTCAGAGAAGCCAATAAATAGAGATTGTTTAATAATAAAGTTGGTAATTCTGTCTCTACACCCTGCCTGCTGTTGAGTGCATCTCTTAGGGCCTCTTCCTCAAAATCTCTTTCCTCCTTGAGGATCATTTTTGACTTCAAAATATTCTTTTCCTCTTTCCTGACCTTGTACTGTTAAACACTTTGGGGTTTCAGCAATACTAAAGGCCTTGATATTTTCTATACTTAAGGTGCTTGTTCCGATTGCCTCTGGGACCCCCCTGATTTAACGGAAGTATTGTGTATATTTTGATATCAGATGAAAGGCTGTATTTTTCTCATTATCGTCCCCGAATTTTCATCAGCTTCCAAATCCACTTCTCTTTGCAAAGATATAAACCAAAAACTCTCGTTTTAGTGGTTAACCATCAATTTAGCACAGAGTGAATAGGGCCTTGCAATGTTGCCAATTATCGCTTCTATTATCAAAAAACCCAATTTTGTTTCCTACGATACTGATGGTAAGTGTATGCAGTTGCCAGGCCTCTCATATCATGGAGAACAAAATAGATACACATAATCGGAACACCACCCATTACAAAGACACTATCAGTGATCGACCTGAAAGGCATCAAATATTGAAATTTGGCAGAAGTAGCTTAAAATGAAGGTTAAGTCTACAGTCCTGTTAGAATTCTCATAGTATTTTTTACAATGAAAATGACAAAAAAGGGAGAAAACAATGTTCGAAAAGATAAGACCCCCATTCATTAATGAAATGCGTCACAGCAATTGTCTGTACAACATTCCAATTTCGATTTAGGCAAACACTGATAGCGGCCTTTAAGTTTGTATTAGGGAGAGGGCAATATTACGACTGCCGGTCATACACAATCTTTAACAAAGTCTTTCCCAAAGAAACCAATATAGTAATTGTATTTTGATATGCTCAAAGAACCCTTGTAAGTCATAAGATTTCATGGGGAAATGAAAAAAAGAGGAGATTTTAACACGAGAGTAAAGAAATGAAAGCCACTATCATTCAGTATTTTCCAAAATCAAAATGCCCATTTTGTCCTCTAACTTGCTAGTGTTAGGTCAAAATCACCATTATATTACTGTCATTGCATTTTAAAAAAGCGGTCCTTAAGATGCCATTTAAACGAGACTGTTTTTTGGCGCCTAAAAAAAAGTTGGATCCGACTTTAATTAGTAAACAAAGCATAAAAATCATCATTTCTTGACAAATACGGCGCGTTACGCCTAGACACGTACATGGGGTCTTTACTACAAAACAATTTCTCAACACACAGTGCAAAAAAAATGCACTTTGATGAAAAATTGGGGGCGCTGTTTGTTTACATTTTGAAAAAAATCGCTGATAGTGGCTTTAAAGAGATATGAGGACGCTTCCTGAAAATGCACCCCCATTTTTTTTCGAAACCAGATTGCTAAAACAATGTATTAAATCACACCTAAAGTGAGTTAAGTTAATAAACCCTTGAACCGACCCTTGCTTGGCGCTTTCCTGGGCCTCCCCCACACCAAAGATTTTATCAGTAAAGATTGGTCTGTGGTTATATGCAGCCACAACGATTTTATGGGCAGACGTAGACCAGATGATAACAGGTTACAGTTTCATTTGAAAACAGCCTAGAGGGGAGACATGTTGTCTAGAAATCAAGAGCAGTTTCCGACCAGAATTGCCTATGTCTCGCTAGCTTTAGCATTGGTTCAGCTTCACTGCGCTAAAATAATGAAACCACTGAAGCAAATCTGGGCTACTTCTAGTCCCAGGTTCCCAGGTATAGGGTTAAAAATGCCAGCTTCATGTAATTAAAAAGAGTAATTAAATTTTCGTTGCACGCCCAACAGCATATCCAACCATGCGCGCAGGATCAAATAGGAGAACAGGCAAGTTCAAAATATAGTTTTTTTGCTTTCTTTTCTAAGTTGTTTGTCCAATAATCCTTCGAAATGTTCTTGGGAATGTTATACAACCATTCATCATTGAAATTTTTGAGAATTTATATTCTCAGAAAATTTCCCTGTGTCCCTTTAAAATGAAGCTTCAAAATGTTGTCCCCACAGGCTTGGGAAGCATTTGACAATTACTGATTGGAAAATAGAAAAGCAAGATATTTGAAATGGGATTTAAGGTAGGATGACTGACTATTAACTCCCCAGTCTCCCCAGAAAAAATATCCACCATAAAATCAAATTTACTAGACTCAACCAATTAAAACTTGTTTTTAGGGTAAATTTCAGTGCACATCTTTTCCAAAGTAAAAGTGAAGGTAGATTTCTTTGTTTTTTAAAATTCCCCTAGTATTTGAATAGTAATTATTTCTAGGCAAGATGAAAGGCTCTATTTATCCAAACTTCAGGAAGCATTTTTATTAGCTAACCATGACATCTAAATTATCCCCAGGGGCCACTTGTATTACAAAGGTAGATATGATGTGTGAACAAGAAAACGCATAAAAAGGGTCTCTTTTTTCCAACAGGCGATGTATGCGTGTACATTGATTAGAGTGTCAAGTTCAGACATGCCGACCATTCTCAAAAATATGGCAAGTAAACTTTTGTCATCCTCCTGGCAAGATGGCAGTCTGAACATGACCTCAGAGACCTTTGACCTTGGTCCATGACCTTTGACATCATCCACATTTAAATGAACCCCTATTGCCCCGTAACTCAAAGTCTGATTTAAAAATCGTACAAACTTTCGAACAAGACATGAAAACGAACACCTAAACCAAATTGGAACACACATACATACACAACATGATCTCAGATGACCTTTTGAACCTTGGTCGTTGACTTTTGACATCATCACATATGAAGGAACCCTACTGCAAACCTTAACCCCCCAGGTCTGGTTTTAATCGGACTTAAAGTTTTCGAACAAGACGCAAAAAACAAAAACCCTAATAACCAACTGGAACCACACACACAAATGGACATGCGTGTTATCACAAAGCCCCCTACTTGCTTATCAAGCCAGTGAGCTAAAACTATCACCGTCAGTAGTATAGTTCACACAGTTTCTCATAAACCCCAAGTATGAACTTTTTGTACAAAATGGTGGCACAACATGATTAAAAATTGGTGTGTGTGTGTGTGGGTTCAATTACTTGAATTGGTAAAATATGAAAATAGTGGTTTTACATATCTAAAGTTGCCCTTTTTGATATGACATGAACCCTAAAAGTGAAACACCAAAAATGAAATTTCAATTGTAAGAGTGACTGAAATTGGTTAGATGGGGAATTGAAAGGTAGCAATGCAAAATAAAATATAAAATTATTCTGCGGAGTTGTTAGAAGGTATATTTTCTAAAGATGGGAAAAGGGATAGATTATCACCGGGAAAAAAAAAATTCGGACAAGTTGCACAAATGATTTTCTTTATCAAATATGCACTTTCTAATGTCAACAGGTTGCACTTTTTAGTAAATGTTACACTTAAAGGCCTCGGTATCACAGGGAGTCTAACTTTAGACCTGGGCTTAAACCCCAGTAGTCCTACATGAGTGGACCTTTTATTCTTTCAAAATACTGTGAAAGTTAAATGTAACAGTGAGAAAATTCCTTCTCATATCAAGTACTTTAGCAGGAATTTTGAAAAAGAAAATGGTCCACTCATGTAGGACTAACCCTGTTTAAATCCCAAGTCTAAATTGTAGAACTCCCTTTCAAGAATACCAGCCATGAAATAGTTTTGCAGTCAAATGTAATTTGTTTAGTCAAATAATAAAAAAAAAACATGCACTTTACATAAAATAACCAGATTTCAAAAATGTGCATCTTTGTTTCCCAGAACAGTGGCACAACCAGACTTTTGATATGGGGGAGGGGGGAGGGCGTAGGTACTCGAGGCATTTTCTGAGGAGGCAAATTTTGCGTCCATCATAGTTCATTTGCCGGGGAAGAGGCAACAGAAGTAACACTCTCAACTGCCTCGATAGAACAATGTTGACTTGGGGGATAAATAAATTTGTCAAAATAATCAAGCCGCAAACTAATAAAAATTGCACTGTCATTTTTTCATTGAGTGGAAGAAAAAGCTGAATGTCTTTATGGTCTGATTTTATCAATTGCTAATTTTGAATATCAAGGAACAAGGATATTGTCCCTTTAAAAGAGAAGTGCTATAAGCTGCCTCATTACCATGTCATCATGATTACACGACTACCCACATAGCTCAATTCAAAATTATTATAGTTAGAAAAAATGGAAGCCCCCTATCACCAACAATTTAGACTTCTTGTTAATGCATGAGAATCAAATTTTGGGATCCCCGATACTTAACTTATGTGTATTAATTATGTGTATTGCATGTGAAGAAGGGCATGTGATATAGGACACCACTTCTTTAATGTAAACTTGTTTCACAGCAAAACAAGTGTATGCATCAGGCGTGATCCAGGGAGGGGGTTCGCCAGCCTCCGGTAATTCTGCACAATAAACCTTGCAAAATCAGCAATTTGGAGCAAAGTTAGCCTTTCAAGCCCACAGGTAATTTGAGTTTTAAATCCTGGTATCAGCCACGTGCATGCCCTAAGACTAACTATCTAAGAGGGTCCAAGTTTTAGCGAAATCTCTTTTTGAAACAACCCAGGGGTGCCGAGACACGGACAGAGTGAAGAGATAAAGAGCCATGGTGTGTGCGGCCCTTAAGACCCCCATTTTTGTGCCTCTCCAGCAGTTCTTAAGGTCCCAGTTGAAGCTAATTAATTTTTAATGGTCGCTTTTGGGAAAAGTTTTGCTTCAAAAGCCTAAATTTTCAGCAAATTTGCAGTTCCAAAGCTTGCAACTTTCTCAAAATTTTTGTTCCTAAGGCCCTCTTTGAGAGACAAAATTACTTCCCAAGCCATTTCCCATGCCAAAGCCATTTCCAAACCCCCAAGTTCGGGCTGCACATCCCTACCGGAAAAAGAGTTGAGTGCCCCTCCCCCGGGAAACAAGTCTGTAAGGTTGTTTACAGTTTGTTCTAAATCCATTGCAATACATATACTGCCATACGTGAAAAAATCTCATAAGGAAGTTGCCACATTCATAAACACTTATTACGAAAGAATGGGAATTGTAATTTGAACCAAAATATAAAATTCTGGTTGAAATGTTACATTAGCTCCCAGTGATATTTTTTATACATATAAAAGAACATTCAAAGTCCATCACAATCCACAAACCTTTTCTTCCCTCAAGAAGCTAGGCACAAATGAGAACAAACTAGTTGATAAATTGCAAAAAGTGAGCAGCCCATTGTTTATCGGTGCAAGTGCAAAGCAACATCCTCCCGTATCGTTATGCTTTGTAAACACTACACGTTCACTTCCTATCGCGCAAGCCACGATCAATTAGTATTTTCCGATCAAGTGCACTATCGGCCAACCGTACAATTTCATGGCTTACTAATACGATACAGCTGATGATAATTCGCAAATGCGCTAAATTCCGTTAATTAATCAACATCATTTGTACTGATTTAGTATTGAGAAGGAATCATGTCAATCAACTGGTCAGGTTGATTAATTTGCTTTGGGCAAAATTGCCATCTACCAGTAATCGTGGAGCCGTTGAAATTTAAACTAACGCAAATTAGTGACATGAATCAAATAATAGGTCAATGAAAAATATCAATATGTATTTATCTTTATTCCTAAATAATGGGAAATGGCTGGAAGGCTCAACAAAATAAGGGTAATAAAAGCTTCTGTCAGTACGACAACATACAACTCTCGCACTTGGTCGATGTTTAATCAATTGGATGATTAATGCAGTGACTGAAGGCGTCAAAAGTGGAAACCTCAGAGTTGTTACATCCTGGAACTTAGCGTACAAATAATAATTAACTTGCAGTAAAATTTACTGCAATACAAAAGGGGAAGGTGATTTATTAACCATTGGACATTAGCGTAAAAGAATAATGACCAATGAATTGCAGTAAAATTCTGGAATACAAGGGGAAGGTTGATTTGGTTTTCCCATTTTACACCATCAATTTAAAGGTGCAATGTCCAACTACAACATGCGGTTTTCTTTTTTCATATATAAAACAACATTAAAGATGTATCAAACAAACATTAACAAAATATTAATAGTGTTCTTCAAGATAGTATATTTGATAAATGGATAATTCATGTGCCTAGATGTTTGTCTTTCCATGGTTTATCATATCGTAATTGGCAAGTTACAACATCAATATGTTCATGGCAGATCTAATTATGTTCATGCAGATCTTTTATTTATTTTTTTTTATTTTATTTTTGTCTTGATTTAAGCCTGGGAAGATCATTCAGTGTCAGACACTGTTTTCCAATTATGCCCAGGGATCCAGGACAAATTCCACCCGTCCTACATTATCGACACTGGCGGCGATTACATATACAGGCGTGATTCCTCCATGTATATGGGCCTGACGGCTTAACATCCCCCTCCGAAGAACGGGTATTCTCATGGTTCGTTGCCCCAAGGTCCAAATGAAACCATGGGGAGAGCGGAATTCCAGGTTTCAATCAATAGTGTCTTACAAAGAAAATCCAGAATTGGTACCCAATTAAATCCCAGGCAAGTGGCCCCGCCCGGGGATCGAACCGGGGACCTTCTGTCAAAGGCGAATACCCTAACGAGTGGGCCACGCTTTCCCTAATATTGGTTATTCGTTTGACACAAATGTTTTAAAATTTATTTGGTATATATATATATATTGCTGCAATAAATGTCACAATTTGAAACAGGAAAATATTAAAAAATATACTTGACTGACTTAAGGGCTTGGATTGGTTGTTTTAAATGAATCTCACCTATTTTAAGAAAGTTTAAGTATACTGATATAAAACACATTCATACATGAGGCAGGTCTTCATTGATCCTAATCACATACATTTTTTTGTGCCTAGAGGTGGAATCGAACCCGCGACCTTCGGATTGCAGATGAGCATCTATTAGATGCATGCCACACAAATTTGAGCCTGCAGAAGATAAGGGTTTTTTTTGTATACATTTCATGGAATAAAGTGGCAAACATAATCATGAATAGTGTCGCTGTGGGACACGTAACAAAGGTGCGGTCCTGGGAAATGTAAGTTGCAACAGATAAGGACCTCTGCACACTAATTTTGAAAACTTAACTTGGGTAATATTTCTCCAGAAATTAAACTGTTTGAGAATAAGATGGTTTCAAAAAAATGTTTCTTTCTTCTGCATCTACAAAGAAATCCTATTACCACCAGACACACACCACACAGGACACAGACACATAGACATGTCTGTCTGTGGCCTTAAATTTGTAGTAGAAAGCAGGTGAAAGGGGAGGGGGATAACATGTACCATGGTACATTCATTAAAAATACATCTTCAAGATTTTGTTGCCTTTATTTCTGGAACAAACTTAAGCTAAAGCAACAAAAAATGGAAACAACAATCATTACCGAAACACGGGAATCTATTTTGACTTCTGTGTTTTCGATGAGTGTATAGCGCTGAAGGACTTACTGGCTGCATGTTATTATATGACAGTTCTGCATTCTCTTGTAATCTCCCATAGCAATCTACAGAATATTAACCTGTTCAACTCTTGTAGTTACAGTATACAAGTCAAACTCTACTGACCCAAGACTAGGCTTGTTTGGACTCATTTTAATGCAATTTTCATCGGGATTCCAAATATAGTCATGAAAGTGCATAATTTTGAAATTTTTTGAGAAAAAATTGGGAGAATTTTTCCAAGGCTGATGGACTATAGTTGTTAGCTGGGGCCAATGGGTTAAAGGTTATAATGTTTCAAGTTGATTTTGAAAGACAGGGCAAGTTGGGGTTGTAGTATGTTCACAGACTGATGTTGGAACAATATGTGTACAGTGTCTGGATGAAATATAGAAAATGCTGGCCCATCTTAGTGAGTACGTACTTGGTTAAGTTAATGGTAAAATGTTACAAGCTCTCCTGCTATAGTCAGCTTGAATCTCTGCAAATATCTAACCACAGTGTTTTGAAAGTCTCATTTATTATGAGGAAAACCAGAATAAACAAAAAATTATCGCCGCCGGCCAACCAGTTTTGACAACGATTGGAATATTAGTACACAAATGCATTCTGTTTGTAAATTTTGTACGAAATTCATTGCGGGCGCAAATACGATTTTTCTAAAAGATCAAGTTTTCACGTCTTCAATGGGAATGGCGTTATAGAGGGTGCTATAACACACAAATCAGGACCATTATAGGCCTATATGGGCAAGATTGCCGGTACAAGGGAGTGTCTGATTTGCAGAGGGATTATAGCTTCTTCCATGTCCATACACATATCAGTTGTTCAAAATTGTGTCACCACTGCTTTAAAAACAACAAGAAAAGGTATTGATAGGTTTGGACAAAAAAAAAAAATAGTTTGTGGGTAGGGTGGATTCAAGTTTACCATTTACACCTGCATTAAAGGTGGGTGTTCGATTTATGTGTTATCGTGTTCTTACGTGAATGAGAGCATGGCACACTGAATACACTTACCAGAAGTATAGTGGGAAAAAGAACTTGCAGTTTTGATAATAGAAAGCGATTTAATGACAATTGCAAGGCCTATGCAATTCTGTGCTAATATTGATGGTTAACCATTAAAACGGCGTTTTTTGTTTATATCATGTACAAAGAAGTGAATTTAGAAGCTGAAATTTCAGGATTGATAAGGAGGGAAAAATACGGCCTTCCATCTGATATAAAATTTTTATACTACTTCCGGGTAAATTGGGGGCAGAGGCGATCCGAAACAGCACCTTTAAATTTATTGAACAGAATTTTTTTTTTAAAATGTTTCGTTTTTTTTGTGTGTGTGTTGTAAATTATTAAGTCAATCTTCAGATCACATTATTGGGCCCGAGCTGTCAAAACAGAATGTCCACCCTGTATAAATAAAAGTTTGTGGTATGACGAATCAGTCCCTCCAGTAGAGTCTTTTGTTTTAACCCTAAATATATGCCATGAAGTTAGTACACATATTGTGGTTCTGCTATTCAAGTTTGTCTGGAGAGATGGGAACCTCAAAAATTTTGGTAATCAGATGTTTTTTGGGGATACGGTTCCATCAGTGGTGGCGCCAGTGGGGGGGACATTTTCCCCCTAATTTTTTTTTTGTTCCCCCCCGCAGTTTGCCCCCCCCCCCCAAAAAAAAAAAACAAAGAAAATGACTGATTTTTGCAAATCAGCGATTTTTGCAAAAATAAAACCAAATTTCGCGGGCAAAAATAAGCGATTGTCTGGGCAAAATGTTGGAAGTTCCCACCACAGAATTCACTTTGCCCCCACCGTTCTGCACCCCCCCCCCAGAAAATGAAGTCTGGCGCCGCACCTGGCTTCCATGCCGAGGGAGAAAAAAACATATGAAATATTGAACCATGATCGGTTCACTATGCCCCTTTATCTCCAGAAGCCATAGGAAATGGTAAGTATAAAGTCCAATCACTTTACCTGATCCTTGTTACAAGTCAACACCATGACTTGTTAAAAAACCCTACCACTATGATTCGATCCAAATGACTGTAAACTTATCACTATAGCATCCACTCTACAACCAACTCATCGAATGAGTTGAGGCAATTTTCTATTCCCTATTTTTTCTTACCTGGGAAGTATATAGAATAAGCAGTGAGTGTACCAAAGCACACTCACTGAAAAATAATATGCTTATGCTTGGCTTATGACATATGCCTTAATATCGGCATCTAATTTGCCTAGTTGTAAGTAATCGTCATAAGAAGAAGTTTGCGGCTAAATATATAGCTTTTTATCGAGGATTGGATGAAGCTATTTTTCATAAAGGGATCTGTTTGCTGCTTGCAATTTAAATTTAGAGCTATTTTTGTTTCAATTATTCAATTGCTGGCCTTATTTAGAGTTTAATTATTCGTACTAAATATTTTCGCTGTGTCTGGTGATGTAGTGGAACACTGTTGTTCATGGCAATGTTACAACCACTTCAATGATTTTATGGGTTAAACCTTTCAAAAGGGTGTCTAAAACAATACATCGGATCCTCGACTGCTTGTGTTCGCCTGCCGTCGCGGTTAGTGAATTAGGTCCTAACATGACCTTTGACCTTGAATATGTGACCTTTTTATATTACATTTTCAGCCTATTTTACAACTTGACATAACATGACTTTTGAACCTTGGGTATGCGACCTTTTGACCTCATCAACAATGGAGGAATCCCATGTTGCACCTTATGGATTCAAGTTTGGCCGTGGCGTAACAGGCCTTCCCGGCTCTGATGGGGCAAATTTCCCAGTCTTGGGAAAATTTTTCTCCGCATACTTTGGGGGGTCAAAAGGCCAATTTTTTTCCCGGTCAAGGGCTAAAAAGCAGCTGATTTAGCATGAATTTTTGCAATTTTTTCCCGGCAAAGTTGTCAGGGGGGAAACTGCCCCCCCCCCCCCCCCACCCGCCGTTACGCCACTGAAGTTTTTTTGTGCCATTGAACTCAAACTTTTCAAATGATGGTGTCAATTTTACATTTTCACAGCCTATTTTACAACTTGACCTCACATGACCTTTGACCTTGGACATGTGACCTTTGACCCTCATCAACAAATGTGGGGATGCGATGTTGCAACCTGTGACCCAGTTTTGGTTTTAAATCCATCAAAGTAGGAGGATATTACAGGCAAATGTTAACGGCTTTTTCACAACGACATCAACAACAACAACAGACTACAGACATCAACAACGGACAACAACATTGGACAAAGTGATCCCTTTGTGTCTTCCTGCCTTAGGGCGGCGCACAAAAGTGACATATTTGAAATATTCGCCCCAGAAAATAATACATTTTTGAGTTTGGAACCTGAAGTGAATCATATAGCGATATGAAAACTCACTTATTTATAAATAGTTATTATATATAATGAATGTTTGCACACTCACATAAAAAAAATTATTCTTTCGTTAACATCAAAACACAGTTGCTTGCTTGCTTGGCATACAGAAATCCATAACTACAATTCTTCACTGCAAAACAAAGAAGCAAGAGTAGAAAGATGTTTGGACTTGCCCAGGTACCTATAAGGGTCCTTTTAACACATCTACATCTACAAGCACTTCTCTTTAAGAGAGATGTTGAAATAGAATTTTTGGTTTATAATTATTTTATTTTTTTCAAGATTAATTTGTTCAATTCCAAAGTTTTTGAGATAAGGTAAATTTTTTTTTTTATGATGTGTAAACTATTTAATGTGCGTAATAGCATACCGTAGGAATACTGTTTTTATAAACCAAATTCCGATTCCGAAATTTGTTACAAGGTTGTGTTTTCTATCAATTTGAGCTTCGGCTATTTCACACCATGTGGACAAGCATTATGTACATGCAAAAAACCATGATTTGTTAGAAAAATTGAAGGTGCCTTCAACTGGAATCTGAGTCAGCAATTTAATATGTAAAAAACATATCACATAATTTATATATGAGTATGAAAACATGCAATACAGGTTTTGATCATTATTAGCTATTATTTATGATCCAGGCGCGGATCATGGGGGGTACGGGGGTGCCTTGGCACCCCCCCCACCTCCGGATTTTTTTTTAAAGGAAACATTCAATAGAAGAAAAGAAAGAGAAGAGAGATAGAAATAAAGCTAAATCTTATCGCTCCAGAGCAAACGTGAAGAAGAAACAAATCCGTTCGCCGTTCAGACACCTAACTTGACTCCATCCATGCCGTTTGTAAGTCGGAAACATCGACAGACTTCCATTTTCTTTTAACTGCCAAATCACTACGAATCTACGAATATAAACCCGATTTTACCAAGGATCACATCGATATTAATCAGAAAAGAAACAGAAAATAAAAATGTTTAAGAGGAGCTCTGGGCGTCAAGGGGTGGGGAAAACGAGGGGGGACACGAGGGGGGACCATCATAGCAATGAGGATCCGGGGGACCGTCGGCCCTCCCCTCATTGAAAAAAAGTCAAATATGACAATGACCACTTATTTACGTTGGCAAATACTCTGTACACCTCAATTTCCACCAACAATTCCTCTACCTAGAAGAATTACAGACCTGATTCAGTTCAGGGCCTATTTTGGTGTGAGAAGAAATTGACGTGATCGTCCGACCAACTGATACTTACCGTGCAACGGCCAGCACGTGCACCCAAAAGCTCACCAACTCTCATCAAAGTAAAGCGGGGTCGTGTACAATAAAGAAAAATTAAACTTCTCAAACAAAGCAAATATAGGCTTATGGCATGCCAAACTTTGTGTATGGTCTTTTCTCCGAACTAGAATTTAATGATTGCCGTTTGTTATTTTTTTTTTTCTTGCTTACAAATAAATTTGAAAATTACAAATTGAGCAAGGTTGTAAAAATTCCAAAGGTGTGTATTTTCTTGAAATACTTTGTGAAAACACCTCCGGACTTATTTTACCATTGCTGGGGGGAGGGGAAAGAGCGGCGCGTCATTGGAAA
>JAMKCH010007437.1:0-38716 GCA_023653785.1 Ophioderma brevispina | reverse complement strand
TGAACAAAATGCAATTGAATGCACTTGCGTCCACACATTTGTACCTCGGAAAGCTCGGAACGGGGACATAGCCAAGCATCTTGAACAAGACTAGATCTTGTCATGTTAGGTTCTAAACACTAGTAAAAGTCCCCTAGTGTTGCCTATGAAGCTATTTTGAGTGGGGGGGGGGGCAGCAGGAAATAAGGAAAAGCTCAGCCTGCAAGGTAAGTCAATGGAGCTGCGAAATAAGTGCACACACTAGGCTATCTGAATCATTCAGACTCTGAAGTGAGTGGTAACTAGTCTACAACTATGGTGCAAAATTCAGCAGTCTGGCTTGTGCCAGTGTTAGTGTTGTATTCTGTAGCCAATTCAAACAGCCACACCATCTGGATAAAGCATAAGCAGCTTTTGTGACCTGTGACAGGTATTAGCAATGATAGCTGCTCTTTTATCCAAATAGTGAGGCTATTTCAATACATGTTAAGTAATGCGGTTATCAGCTGTAGGCCTCTGACTTGACATACATCCCTCCCTATACATCCCTCCCTATACCCCCCCCCCCCGAACAATTATGAAATGTTCATAGTTTGATTTTCCAAGTCATGTTGGAAGAGAGGATGAAGTAGATTAAGTTTTGCAAGTAGGTTGATGTGACTATGTTTAATTTTGTACATACCCGATGCCCAAATAAGTACAATTTCACTGTATTTAACCGAAATTATGCATTCCGGTGACAGTTTTTGAAGAATAAATTGAATATACTTTCGAAGAAGTACAAAAATGACCCCCGGGGGGGGGGGGGGGGGTCTGTGTGAATTTTTGGGGGTATCCAGTTGGGTGCTCAAACTACATGTAATTGACTAACTAACTGCATGGTGCAACCAAAAATAGCATAAAGTATTTCAAAAATGGTCTCTGTGCTCCCTGGTTATAAATGATAATTATAACATTTATTGGTATTTGTAAATGGAAAATAGTTTACTTAGGCGAAATATGTAGTCAAAATTAAAAATATTTCCTTTGATCCCATGGGCAAATAAAACTCTTGGTGAATTGGAGAAGGTGGAAATTAAATGCGAATTAGCAATGAATAATCAAAACTTGCAGATACTCGTGGATATCCCAAAGAGTAAAATTAAAAGAGTTTTAAAAGATATCAAACATATACCAGAATAAAGTTAAACATTCATTAGAGGAATACAAGATTTGATCTTTAAAATGTTATTTTACATTTAATCAAAGCGGAAAGACTTTTACACTGCAAAGTATATACCAGAAGGGCTACCAATGCCAAAACTTTCAAATGTTGACCATCGCACTAAATACAATCACTCCAATCGTATTACTTGTGTTCAGTTGACGTTTGCGACATAGCCTCAGGAAATCTGCTGTGTGCTCGCACATCAGCATCAACACTTCAGTGTCGTTCAACTTTACAACGCGTGATTAAGTGTGTGTATTTTGTAAACATTTGTAGACATTTCAAACATATCCGTGACTTCAGCGACCATTCGAAAATGTTCAACTTTAAAGAGTTGTAATAGTGTGGTTTTGAGTGCATCTTTAACCCTCGTCTACCGAAGGGGGGGGGGTCGTGGTTACCCCCCCCCCCCTTTCATGTTTTTTTTCCCCGGCTTGCTAAAACCCCATATTTGATGCCAGATTATTTATTGTAATTGTCAATTGACATTTTCCGCTCCTTTTCATCCAAAAACAAACATCGACCGGGGTATAGACCGTATTCAATATGACGTCAGCCACCAGACATGTTGGTGGACAAGATGTATACATTCCAGGACTAACATACATTAATCTGTCAATCGATCCATGTTTAGCGATTGCACAGGGATCATTGACAGGTGAATGTATTGTAGTATGGAATGCGTCATCTTGTCCAACCAAAATGGCTGGCTATTTAATACGGTCTATAGGTAAGATACAGGGTGTGGAATTTTCCCAAGTGATGGATAGGGGAGAGGGGTGGTAACCACCCCCCCCCCTTTCGGAACAGGGAAGTTACCAACATTGCCTAAACCCAAACAGGAAAACATCACATACACTTGGTTTTGATACCAATAGATAGCTATGGTCCTCCTTTTCCCATTGATACCAATATGAGTACCAACATGCCTAGCATTATGTCACAATGACGTCATAAAGTTTGCATGTCAGCAAAACTGCCAATTCCATAGACACACACAGTGAAAAATTCAATTTTGCCAAAAAGGTTAGGAAAATCAGATTTTCATGCGGTTTTTGACTCTACTTGATGGGAAATGACAGCATTTTAGAGCTATAATAAGGTGTTTGAGTCACTAAAATTGCGAAGTATCAATTTTCCACCCTATATTCAGTAATTTCGTACGTTCCTCAACTTATGACGTCATAGTGACGTCATAATGGGAATGTTGGTACTTATTTTGGTACCAATGGAAAGAAGAAACTCTAAGCTATCCTTTGGTACCAAATTTACAGAAATCGGGTGTTCAGTAACAAAAATCACAGGGGTGGTAACCACCCCCACCCCCCTTCGGGAGTTTTGTTACAGGAATGGCTCAGGTAGACGAGGGTTAATCGCATATTACAAATGTTACAATCTGTCTGATTGGCTCAATACCGGACACAACATGTCTGAGTATCCAATCAAAATATTGCTTCTATATATCTGTGTAAACCATACCACCATTCTTACAGTACCTCTGATTTGCTCATTACAGGATATTAACTGCAAAGTAAGCAATTATGGCAATCAAAATTAACACCCCAAAAAGTAACTCCCCACCCCAGGCCTGAAATGTGTATGTCAATCTCAAACGATACATCGGATTATATATTATGGGCCATAAAAGTTGGCCCATAATATTATGACTTAAGTAGAATTCTATTGTTGAAATAAAAAATTAAAATACTCCAGTACCATTTAAGGGACAAATCTAATTTTGAATATCACCACCAAAAGGCTTATTTATTAGTATAAAAACATAGTTGATTTGATTTTTCACCAAGATATGCGTAATTGATTACATAAAATTTTGGGAAATAATGTATCGTTAAACATGGCGCGCGGAACCGAAATCCTGCGTCCACATCGACCCCATTTTGCACATTGGATTATACACATTGGAACTGAAAGCGGTGTTTACTTAGGCATATTCTGACACCTCATTTGTGGCAATCGACTGAGTATTGTTGACGTTATGGCCACTTGACCGATCCCACCCTGGATTTAAAAGTTGCGGTAAAACATATTGATAATCATACTGCTTCCAATTGAAGTTAACCCAGAAAAAAACACGATTCTGAGCACGAATAATGTCCCGATCTTGCCTGTAGAACAAAATGATTTCCTTAGCAACGGGCATGAAATATAATTAAATTTCGAACTGGTACATGGGCTAATCCATGCCAGATGCACATTTTACACAGTGCTTTAAGTCAAATCATGCCCTCTTTCATGCCCAGTCATGCCTTACTTCATGCCCATCCCCATGCCTTGTGCCGTGCCCATCCCATGCCCTATTCATGACTAATACCATGCCCTCGTCATGCCTTTAATTAGAGTGACCATGGATTGACATGAGTAACAGTTCACTACTGTGTTCTATACCATGACCTCTACCATTCACCACTAAGACCACTATGATAGTATGTGTCCTTGATCAGTTTATGCCTTGCAGCAAGAACAATAGTAATGTCCATGACTTTAATGACCACTGCCAGCAGGTATGGAGAAGGCGTGATCATGGTAATGAAATAATGTCCTTCATGACCGCAATAATACAAAGAAAAACGTAACAGGGTATGATCATGGGCATGGACGTGGCGTGGACAAGGTATAGATAGAGCAAGAAGCAATCCTGAAGTCCTTCTTTGTTCTTGCTTAACAACAGTAGCAAAGGTAGCCAAAAATTTCTGATTGACCATTAATTATTTTTGCCTACGCAGTGCAATCCGCTAATTCCCTGCATGACTATTTTTCCTTCTCGTTTGGGTTTACTGCAACTTTTAAATCATGGCGTGGGTTCGGTCAAAACTCAAAATAACTTCATCAATACTCAGTCGATCGCCACAAATGAGATGTCAAAATACGCGTAAATAAACATAATCCGATGTATCGTTTGAACTTGACAGTCAAATTTCAGGGGTGGAGAGTTCCTTTGTGTGGGTGTTTGTCTCGATGCTCGAACTCTACAACGCTAACTGGAACTCATGGAATAGTTTTACCGGTGAATTGTCAATGAACGCTCTGGAACTGCATATGGAAATTTACCAAAGCGCAATAGCTCATTATGTATGATTAACACAGCTAATTAACAACAGAGTCGGCGGTTACAAATGAGTCCGTCATAAATGGCGGCTAATTAGGCGTAACGGATTACAACATGGGCGGATAACTCCGGCAGTTTTCCAACTTCTAGTGTCTTTGAATTTCACCTACGCGTTCATGCGGTTCTCAAGAGGTGCTTGATTTCGATTAAAAATTCTGATCGCACTCCTTTTATTTAACAGCCTCTGTCATAATGTTTACACGATATGAGATCTCAACTTATAATACTGTATTAGTGTTTAAATTCTTGTTCATACAAAGTACTGAAGTGTTTTGCAAGCACTTGCCGCTGCCATTAACATGAAATGAATTCACTGTGTTTAATAAGGAACTTTATCCTACTGATGTTATCCTGAATATAAAAATATCCGTATAAAGTTTGTCGAGAGTACAAAAACAACATGCAGAAGTTTTGAAAGTTGATTTTTTTTAAAAGCTGATATTTTCATATCATAATATCATATCATGCTTATTTTTATATCATATACAAACTACAACTATATTAGATTTCAGAATAACTGAGACCTCATTAAAAGTTTTAGGTCTGTCCAATCACCGTGAGAGGTAAGAGGAAATATTTTAATGGCCACGGGTAAAACAGTTATGACACTCATACAATATATAGTAATGTATTTAATAAATAAATGTTGACCTAAAATACATTATTTCACATCTAATATAGATGGTTGTTTCAATTGAAGTATTAGGATGAAAACACCAGCATTTATTTCATTATACGTTATATACGTTTTTATTTGAACGTAACTCCTTTGACAATGTATTCCTTATCACGCCCTAACACAACTAAGTTTTTATTTTGGTCATCAAAATGGCCACCTTTGTATTAAGATGATTACCTACTAACGGAGTCACAACCGGCCAACCCTGGCATAAGTCCTTCAATCATTAACAGACCACTGAATGCATCAGTTTCCAGTAAGCCTATTTTGTACAGGAACTTTTGTACCATGTCACAATATTTTTGTAATGGCAACAAGGGCCAGTATCCTCAGACCGGGTTGGAAACCCCATAGTCAGTAATCATCCCCTCCAAATATGGCAGGAGTCTCACGTAATATTTGAATAGAATGTTGAAGGGAAACCACGAAAAACAGATATTCCGTAATTAGGTAATTCAACTGCAATGGTTTAATACTATATAATTTGCGGTTCTCGTTTTCACACGCTCACTATATCATAGACTTAACGGTGGGCAGCCTTACTTTTCAGGTTCACCTTTAAGGTTGACTTCTTACTATTTTAACTCATATTGATATATCTATCTAACGGCCGCAGCCAGATGCTGTTCACAATGTTGCGCCAATTCCTGTTCTTGTCATTAAGTTGGGGATATCAGATGGCTCCTGCTGGATGTCTCGAGCTTCACAATCTCATGTAGTTAAAGGGGCGTCGACCCCATTTTTGGCATGGTAACTTCCCAACATGGTGACGTCTGAGACTGCTTGGTCAATCGCACGATGACCGTGACCGGCAAATCGTGCACGGCGTTGTGCAACAGAAGATGAAATTGGAGGAGTATCTCCATATATCTGTGCTTTTGTCTTGTAGGCCCACAAGCATGATATGTTTTGTCTCGCATTAGAAGCTTGGTGTAGGTAACATCCAGTCTATTTTATACCTCTAGCTCTTTCTTTCTTCATGGATCCCACCACACGTCTCAGATCCATACAACTGGAAACTCTCTACACAGGCTCTAAAGAATTGCAGTTTGGTTTAATTGGAGATACCAGATTGCCATAAGTGGTGTAGTTTATTGCAGGCATTCCAGCTTGTCCTTTGCGTACAGGAATCTGTCTTGCTGCGGCACTAGGACCCTAAATCTTGAAGTCCTTGACCTCTTTGAGTTGGGCTACCATCTGTTTGTGCATATAGGTTGATGATCATCTTTCTCATTGCCATCATATTTCAGCCTCTTGGCATTTAGATGCAGGCTGACTTTATCTCAGCATTCTCAAGTGATGTTCGTAGATCTTTTGCAACCACATTCGATCAGCTGTTAGAGCTAGATCATCTGGGTAGTCAAAGGTCTGTGAATACTGACCTTGGTGACGTCTGGAACGCTGGTTTGATGGTGAGTCCTTTTGTCGTTCATTATGTCAAGACTCTGTCGAGGATGTATCAACCACGACTACAAAGATGATGGGGAGCAAGAGTATCTACCTTGGAGATTCCAGTAGTTGTTAAGAACGCCTTTGTGGGCCGCATTCATGGTTTGCACAAAGCTATATGGGTTATCATACAATATGGCAATTGCTTTGACAGTCCCATCTGGCCCGTAGTTGGTGAAATATTCAGCATTACATCTCTGATGACTCTGTCAAAAACCTTGGAAAATCTACAAACACAATTTAAGCTTCTTCTCTTGGAAATTCTCAAGCTCTTCATGATACTTCTGAGGGCAAGTATCTGATGGAGTGTTGTTCTGCCTTTGCGAAAACCGTTCTGGTTCCTCTGAGAATTGGATCTATATGAGGAGTGATTCTTGAGCAGCATGAGTTGTAGATCTTATATGCCCAGTGGCATCAGTGTGATTCCTTGTAGTTTTGGGGGTTGTGGAGGGTCGCCTTTCTTTGGTAGAGGAATATGATGAATGTTGAAAAGGCAGCTGGTTTGTTTTTCCCATATAGTGTTGTTACAAAATGTCGAACATTAATCATGGAATAGTGGAATTCTTCCAGACTACTGCAGGGCTGTTCGGGACCATTTGTCTTGTTGTTTGTTCATTTCTTCTCAGGCATATCTGAACTCCTCTAGAGTAACGGGCCAGTCTGGATGGAAGGTTGTCTGGCCTATCCTTGAGATGTGAAGAACGGTTCATGCAAGGTTAGTGTTACCTGACTTGGCTTGCCAGTAAGAGAACTAAGTGCTGAAACCACGTCAAGGCCCGCCTCTTCAGTTGTTTCATCACATTGATTCTTATAGGTGGGGGTGGCCTTCTTATCGGTCCAGCTTCCCTCAAAGGCCTCCAGGCATCAGCATGCTTGTTTTCAAGAGTTAGGGCATCAAGTGCTTCAGCCTTGGCCTTAACATGCCTCCTCAAGCACCACATGTAAACATCATCAGTGCGGTAGCCTGATAGCAGCATCAAGGTTCTGCTTGGAGCTTCTGGTGGATTTATACGGTGGCTTCTCTTGGCTGTCGACTTCAGTTTTCTCTGCTTTGGCTGCCTTTGTCGTGTGAGCAAGGCATTATCTTATTTATTCTTCTTCTAGGTAGCATCTCCAATGCCATTTCTTTGTTGCTGAAGTGAGGACATCATATACTGACTGCGCTGGAGTTCTTGTTCTTCAAGCTCATCGACAAGAGTTTGAACACTGTTATGTATGCCTAATGTATTACTGACACAAAGCTTTGGATCCTCCACTACCTTCCTCAGTCAATTGTTTTCATGGGATCTCTGAGGGGCGGGTTTTTACTTGACGATAACTTATCTGGCTCCTGCACCAAGAGAGAAATTCTGTGATCAGACTCTTAACAGCCTTCAAAAGTGTTTGAGCTCTTGAGTTCTTAATGACTGTTATCACACTTTCTTCTGACCAGAATATTGTTCAGTTGCGTGTGGAAAGTCTTCCAATTTGGGCGGGATGTGTCACAGTCTACCTGCTTGATTTTGGAATTTGGTGATTAGCGGAAAACAAGGTGGGATGCTGCAACATGCCAACAAGGATTAAATTGTTCTATGAAGTCCTTTATGTACATTCCATTTCTGTTCAGGTGAACAGCGCTCGTCGTCAGGCCCAAGCTTAGCGTTATAATTCCAGGGATGTACAGAAATTTGGGCTGGAAACTGTACTGGTGGCAGTTGGTGGGAAAGTCATGGTAAAAGTGAGCAGACAGTTTCTTCTGGATAGTCGATGTGTGGGATGTAACAGCAATGACTATTGTTTCCGGATTGCCCGTCAGTGTAATCGTAGCTTCAAGCTGCGCTCATTAAAGTTTACAAGGTTGGCACATGACTTGAGAAGGCCTTTGGTGATAAAAGAAATCCCAACATCCGGTAAACTGCCATTTTCTCTTGTTCTTCCAGGCTGAGGCTTGTTGTATGTGTAATAAGTGCATATCCATGGATTATTCTCCTGTAGTAGAGGTTCACTGTGCACAATGCGGTGTGTTGTGTTCTTGTATGCAGAGTGCCATTCGCTTATCATACAGTTGTGCTTCATGTACAGTTCTTCTTTCTTGGATGTTGTTGACCGTGTCTGGACATTAAATGTGCGATGATTGACAATCATTTTTGCCGCCCATAACAAAGGCTGCTCCATGAGCATCTTTGTCAATATCAGGGTTGGACCCTCCAGTAGGACTTTAGGACCAACCCCACATGCGGATTGGTATAGACAAATGTTGACTCGGAAGGCACAGACTTTAAATCAGGGGCTTTAACCCTGGTGATTTACCGTTGTGAAACCATTCATACTTGTCAATTAGCTAATAGTAGCTGGGATTAGCCAGGTCTCCAGCACCCTTTTCTGTTGGGGAAGGTCCCTTGCCTTTGTCTTTCACGGTTGGACACTCTGCACGGCAGCCAGAAGAACATTGGCAGCAGTTGCCTCTTTTCTGTCTTGGGGATGGTCCTTAGGCCCTTTTTTCGACACAGAACCAACACTACAAGGGCAGCAGGCTACTATTTCATCATAGTTGGATTGACCTAAGTATATACCTATGAGACCTACTTACTCAATAAAGGAGATAAGGGAAAGAGAGAAGGAAGTCGTCACAGCATGCACCAGTTGCCACAGTTGGAACCCACGCGGTATTTTACAGACAAAAGAGAGTGGAGGATGCTGTATCCATTGTGGAATAAGTCCTGAGACAACCTCCCCCATCTCCTTGATGTCCGTGTGGGTTGACAAATTTCCACCGGCCATACTAGGATCTGTGTCCTGACCACAGATTAGGCATCACTAATGAGTCGTTAATTATCCCGAGTATCAGGCGCCTCTAAATCATACATTGGGTCAGAAAACCCCTAGTTATACCAAACAAGCCTAAATCCAACTGCCAAATCAACTGAATTGCGCTCATTCTGTCGAGCCAACCAGCTTGATTCACCTATCCTAGCCAATGGGTTGCGAAAGGATGGAAGAGATGAATTAAGGGAGTGTCAGTAAAGTAGGTAGAGTAGGGAGCACCCAGAGGGGTTGAGAAAATCCCACTGGGGAAATCCAGCCACAAGATGTAGAGGTTGCAGAAGGACATTACATATTGATAGATTAGAATATATATAATGGAAGTAAAGTGTCTTTATGCAACGCTTTAATAATAATAGTTGCGGATGATGTCGTGTTCAGCGCATTTGTTTTGGAACAATATGTTTCTATTCTTATGCATATTAATTGTTATGAATCCAAAATCTATGATAAGAGAGGAGTTAACAGTTATTAAGCCTAGCTAAAGATGTGCCAAGATTAACCGCTTCCTTCAGATTGTATTTTTGTACACATCCTGACGAAGGTGGGTACCCCTTGTGATTCCCTGAAAGCCGCCGAATTTATTTGTTATAAACTTTAATATGGGCATTGCGCATTGGCTGT
Source organism: Ophioderma brevispina (assembly GCA_023653785.1). Classification (NCBI taxonomy): domain Eukaryota; kingdom Metazoa; phylum Echinodermata; class Ophiuroidea; order Amphilepidida; family Ophiodermatidae; genus Ophioderma; species Ophioderma brevispina. Next base: position 28,849 of record JAMKCH010007437.1, on the reverse strand, counting down.
AAAACTTGGTATGGTGATTGCGCTGTGGCTACTGTAATGTTAGAACTTTGTATGGGGGTTGCACAGTGGCGCCTGTCCTTAATTTTGGAAATTTTGTATATGACAATTGCACGGTGGCTCGCTTAATGAAATCCGCAGTGCGAATGGGGTCAGATGGGTAGTTTTCAAGAAGGCCATTTACCACCACTTGCGAGTTGAAAACCAAACAGGCTCGTCAGGGCACAGTATTCAGCTGGTACATTTGGACGCACCGTGTCACATGGAGGCCGATGGTGTTTTAAATTCTGAACAGCAATGGAGTCAAGACAGAATCCTGGGGACACCAATCTTGAGTTGGCGGATTCTTAATTTGCTTCCCGTCGCATAGTCTTGAGCACGAAGCTCATTGTAGATCAGTGTGCCCCAGTGTATTCTTTCTGGCAGGATCCGGAGTAGAGTAGTTGGTCCGCGGGTGCCAAATTAGATGGAATGAAATGAAATGGGAATATTTAATCGGATCCTAATCATTTCTAAGCTTTGATGTTTTGTTACGAATTGGGCTTCGCCTACTCTCTAATTTCGTAGATTAAAAAATCAACTACGGAATTGCTATTAGGACACAAAACAAAGTTTATCAAATATGCACACCCCACAGACAGAGTAGTAACACGGCCATTATTGGCGCTTGCTTCTCAGCTCAAAAATCCGCCTCCATCAGAGATATGTTTTTGACTAAAATTATCAGGGATTTGGTCTGTTTCTAAAAAGGTCTCCATCTTTGTTTTACTTTGAAATCAGAGTGGACCAAGTTCAATTTGATTCATCGCATTTTAGCTGGTATCATACAATTTAAGAATAACACAATCTAGTTATACATCCTTCACTTTTGCATCTATCATAATTTGAATATTTTGCTCAGATTCGACAGACCCGTTTGATCATTGTTAGTTGGTCCATGTGCTTATGTGTGTGCACTACTTGCAAATATAACTTATATTTATCTTACATAATTCGTCGGGTGTATTACATAGTGACGGATGTTGAATTTTTATCATTTTTACGAAATTAAGTGAAATGGTACTAAATACCAAAATCTTCAAACATACCAAGTGCTGAACCTTGCAAGCACTTCATTAATAATCTTAATTAGAAATCTTGCAATTTTGCATAACAGAGACTTATTTAGAGTGACGGATGTTGAACCCTCTGTCAAAGAAGTGTATACTTGATTTCCCACCAATACTTTTTTTTATTAGTAAATATTCTCATCTTAAATTTATAACTGACACAATCAAAATATGTAATTAATTTATAAATATCGATATTAGTAGAAATTTATATTATATTTACACTTCAAAGCGGTGAATCGCGGCAATCCACCCATCATCCGTCATTATGTAATAAACCAAATTGAGCAGATTCGCGATGACGGACGTTGGTTTGACGGATGTTTAGAAAACGCCGACTGTTGTTTTCCATAATGGCGGATGCTGAATAACGCTTTAGTATAGGGAAAATTCAACATCCGTCACTATGTCATGAACATAATCGCCGATTTGCGTATTTTTTTGGGTGACGGATATGATGGTTAATTTTTCCAATGTATTGCATCCAATTATCTCAAGTAGGAATTCATGAATATTAGCTAAAATAAATTTCCAGTTGTTAATTTAGTTTCTTAATCGGATTTGTTTGTTTGAATCGTATGTGGGGGTGTGTACGGACCCTCTAGAGCTCGCAATTTTTCAAATGCGATTTTCTCAGAAAACAAAATTCGTATTTTGTTTAACATCCGTCACTATGTAATACACCCGACGAATTGTAGATCAACACATTCAAAACGTCATGTCAAATGTCTCTGCTTTGTTTACAGACCCTTTGAAACGTTTGCATATTTCTGTTCATTAATCTATTGCAACGTCTCAAATAGCATCCAAACAAGCTTTTGTAATACATTGTGGAACATGATCCAAGCCACAACCTTCTTATATATATAACCACTCGAAGTTCATAAAACAATATTCGATAAGCGCTGGTAAGCTCCAATAGACTATGGGCCGAGCCTTGTTTACTCTTTCCGAAAGTGATCTTTGTTGCTGGGCAGAGGATGAAATATTGACAAAGCTGAAGCTGAGGTATACATTTCAATAGTTCCAACCTATAAAACTTGAAGTTATAATCATATATTTTAACTCTCGCCTACCGAAGGGGGGTGGTTCCCCCCCCCCCCTTCATTCTGTTCTCCTTGCTAAAACCCCCTTTTCTGATGCCAAATTATTTAATGTAATTGTCAATTGACATTTTACACTCCTTTTCATATAAGAAAAACATCCTCCGGGCATAGGTAAGATGCAGGATGGTCCCATAGTGATGGATGAGGGGGGGGGGGGCTCTTTTCGGAAGAGAAGTACCAATATGGCTAGTGCAACACAGATCGCGGCCACTGCTAAACGCAGGACGTGAAGGTGCAGTACAACTTATACCAAAAAGATTATGTTACATTAAGGAACAAGACAAACAGGACCGAACACAATCATGTCCAACTAGGGAGAAAAAGGAAGAAAGAAGGAAAGGAGAGAGGGAAAGGTGAAGGAAAGGAATAAGGGACTGGAGGACTGACAGAGAGAGGAAGGGAGGAAGGCGGACTGAGGGAGGGAATTAATGAAGCAAACGAGAGCAGGAAAAAACAAGAAAAAAGTGGAGTTATAAGCATTCTGCAGAGTTGTAAATACTGATGATGCCCTTCTTCATTCTCGATTTGAAGGAAGGGAGAAGGTTTTTTTAGAGTCCTCGGGAAAGAAGATTCCAGAGCAAGAGTCGTTGTGATCTAGAAGTGTTGCTGGCAAGGACAGAATTCGTTGATGTGGTGAATGGTATATCCTATTACCCAGTGTCATAATGATGAGAATGGGAATCGATGTTTAAAAAAGCCTCCATCCGAAGATCCTCAGGGAAAAAAGTCCTTGCGGTACTGATCTGAAGGTTGGCCAACAGGAGCTTGTTAATATCATTTATTGTCAAAGTATGCACGGAACGGGAAAACAAAGGATATGTGTGACCAATCCACAGAGAATTGGTACAAGTCCGTATAATTATCTTTTGAAGGAGAAAATGGAGAATCAAGATTAGTGTTGCTAGGATCGTACCAAATCAGAGCAGCATAAGACAAAGGAAAGAAGAGAGAATTATAGAGTGTTTGTAATGAATCTTGGGGAAGAATTTTGGGCGGACTTTACGGATGTCCGTATTTAGAGACAATTTTATGTAGAGTTTGAGAACACCAAGATAAAGTATGGTCAATTAATAGCCTTTCTTTGCGGACTTTGCCCCTCCCGACAATCGCACAACCACAACACAATGGCGCAAAGAACGTCTTAAAATTTTTTCCCTTGGAAATGAAAACCAGTTCACATCTACGTCATGTATTTGTAAGTAAGTAAAGAACAGAGAAATGACATCTAAGATCCCATTCGAAACATTGATGTTGGGGCAAGGGAAAATCGCTCACATTGGCTTGCATTGAGTAATGTCTAGGTTAATGGTGCGTAATGAAGAACAACGTGTTCGCTTGAATCATTACTCGCAGTTGCACGGTTTTATTGTCCATGATACGGTATTAAAAGCGGGGGCTTTTCAGTTAAATCACATAAGTTCTTGCAAGCTTATTACCATGACTACTAACTTATTGCTAGATACTTTTAATATGCTTTTAGGCGGGCACCTTAAAGAACGAAATAAATCAAAATCACTTAATATCACCCAGATGCCTACTGTATGTAACTTGTACGTATTCCATTATAGCCACATAGCCTCCGGTTTTTGCTTTAATTTCAAGCTTCAATTCTCTCGAAATAAGGAAATTATATCCAAGTCTAATATTGACTATAATAGTCAGAGGAAAGCTTTTAAATAGAAAACGAAACCACATCTTTTAAAATCCATGTGACAAATTATATTATCGATGCCATGCGGTAGAAATCATGAATTTCCATGTGGCAAAGCACAATAAAACATTGGTCGTATGGAGATATATAGTGCATACAAAGGATCTTATTACGCTTTTTGCCCCGCAGTAATCGTGAAATGGCGTTAACCATGTCTAACAGTTTGCTCAAAAAAGATGAAACCGCCCGATATCTGTATAATATGGCTTCTTTTTTTCCTTAACGGCCTTGCAACATAGGTTTTTTTTTGTCCTTCCCGTACAATCGCACATTCACGCAATGGGAGGGGGTTTTCCTCATTTTGGCAATATGTTTAAACAACCACTAACACGAAAAAAAGGGTGGTCTGGCGTCCCATTATTTCATACCTGCTTGGGCAATAGACCTGTCCCTTCCAACCAGAGAAATAAAAGAAAATAGAGCCAGACATGTCCTCCAGATTGATGACAAAAGACACGCCTTACAAAACCGCAGTGTCTTGCATAAAAATCTTGACTTGTGAACTTGTAAATTAGTGTCTTGCAAGAGACATTTGGAACATTTCTTACCTGAGACATGACTTTGTGTCTAAATGGATACATGTCTCACATTGATGCCCTGGAAGTGTCCTTTTGCCAGACACATTTTTCAGGTAGAGAATACACACGATCAAAATTAACAATAATCGGGTTTTAGATTTGTCAAACAGCCTGCATTACCGCTCTTCAAAAAGTACACAAACCCAAATTCATTGGGGACCAAATCGAATCTTTCAGCAATCAGCTTTGCAACAATCCTTCACTTGCCCCCATCTACAACTGCATAGCCACAACACAGTGGAATAAACAGATAATAAACATTAAACAGGTAATCTCCCGAGAAAGCGGGTTCTACAGTCACGAATGTTCTGGAGTTGGGTTGTGGGTAAAAAAGTACCGTAAAAAAACCCTCGTCTACCGGAATGGGGGTGGTGGTTTACCACCCCCCCCCCCTTCAGGTTTTTTTTTCCCCGGCTTGGCTAAACCCCCTTTTGGTGCCAATTATTTAATTAATTGTCAATTGACATGTTCCCTCTCCTTTCATCAAAAACAAACATCCACGGGGTATATGTTATGATCACAGGGTGATCCCAAAGTGATCGATAGGGGGGGGGTGGAGGGGTGGTAACCACCCCCCTCTTCGGGAGAGAAATACAAACATGCCTAACACAACACTAGGAACATCACAGACACATTATGTGCTAGTACAATAGATAGTTAGCGTCCTCCTCTTATACAATTGATACAAAAGGCAGACTACAAATTGCCCTGCATTACAGTACAATGACGTCATAAGTTCGCATTGTCAGCAAAACTGCCATTTCCATACACACATACAGTGAAAATTCAATTTTTCGAACAAAAAAGCTTATAGAAAAATCAGATTTTCAGCGGTTTTTGACCTACTAGCATGGGAAATCGACTAGTTTTATATAATAGACATCATTTAGAGTATAATAGGTGTTTGAGTCGCCAAAATTGCAGAAATATCAATTTTCCACTCGATATTAGTATTTCGTACTTTTCTCAACATATGACGTCATTGTGATCAATAATGGGGATGTTAGTCACTTATGTTGGTACCAATGGAAAGGACGAAACTCTAAGCTATCCTTGGGACCATTTACAGGAATCGGGTGTTTCAGTCACGAATCAACGGGGGTGGTAACCACCCTCCCCCGCCCCCCCCCGTCGGGAGTTTTTGTTACAAAACTTTCTCAGGTCGACGAGGGTTTAAATAAAGGTTCTTATCGTTATTATACGGGCTAGTCCAAAAAAACTTGACCCTGATTGTGTCAGCCATTGTTTTTATGTAATATATAGCTAACATATGTGGAATCATCGAAAAGCCTATTTAATTATATTTAATTTGCTGCCAAAGATCATTCAAATCGGGTTAGTCATAGACCGAGCTACAGTCGTTAGAATCAAGTAGTTTTGTCGACATGATCAACGGATTCCTATTTGAATGCACGGGGCCAACTAAAGCAAATGATTCCCCAAAATGTAGATAAGGGTATTCTATGTTATGTCCATAAAGTGTATCTTAAAGGTGTAAAAGCCAGTGATAATGCGTCAGTTTTATTAGAAACATTTGTTTTCAAGATGGGGCAGATGTTGGTCTACAAATAAGCAATACCTGAACCTCAAAAGGTGTCACCGATGTATGTTCCTCATACGGTATGATTCATTTAACCTTCCAGAAACTGATAAGTATACGTACTGTTTTTTCAAGTTATTTTATGAGTAATGAGGAGAGGTAAACGTTTAGAAAACGTTAGGGGCATCGACTGCGAAATATGTGACGAATTTTGTGGAGTTAGCGTCACATTTCAGTCTGCAATCAATAAATAGCTCCATTTTCTTATGCGATACTGATTTCCTTCGCCGAACGCCGTGAATCAGTGAACAGAGCCGCAAAACCGACTACTTAAGTCAAAAACGACTGTAGCTCGGTCTATACCTTACCGGTGGGAATGAATCTTTGCAGCAAAAATTAAAGAAAATGACCCAACTTTCCCACAAAGGTTAGACTCACCATGTATTTCATCAGGTAATTAGCATTGGTTAACAAATACATTTTTGTATCGATTTATATGTCAGTTGTATATTTTTAACCAAACAGGCTGGACAGTTTTACATTGATTTATCGTGATAAAGGTAATGTGGCCTATTCATCCAAGAGATCTGCAAGTGTGAGATTTTGAGCACCACTCTTGCATCCTGGAGCCTAGGTTGTGACAAAACAGTTCCAGAGCCGGAGCTATTCATTATTGAGTGTTGATCACAATAGCAGGTAGCGATGTTTTTCCGTAAAATTTATCAAGGATTAGAATTGCAAATTTGGCACACCAATCCTCGCCTGATCTTGTGGTTAGGTATTAGGTAGCTGACCTCATAAAACAGTGGTCTCGGGTTCAATCTCGCTACTGCCTCTCTTAAATATATTAAAAGATTTTTGAGGTTAGAGGGAAAATTTCTAAGACGAAATAAAATAGGAAAAAAATAATAGCCGTGCCCTTTGTAGGTTAGTGAGGCGAGACCTACTCCTGGCGAAGGGGTGGTGGTTAGTGAGGGAGACTGCTCCTGGAGCAGCGACAGTGGTGGATCAAAACTACCGCGTGGAAGAAGGTATCATAAATTTATCGTTTGTATTATTTAGTGTGTGTGTTTGGTGGTGGAGTGTGTGGTGGGTTGTGTTTGTTTGTCTGTGTGTGTTTGCGTGGTGGGTTGTGTTTGTGCGTGCGTGCGTGGGTTTCGTTCTATTACCACTAGATAAGTACAATGTAAATAGATTCTTGTTTGAACGTTCTATATAAGAATTACAGAGCTATGACTAGTCACTATGAGATACGAATTTCTGAAAAATCACTGACACCCAAAACCGACGCTGAAATCGCAAAAACCGACGCTGAAAACGGGTTTTCAAGGAACTTTCACGGATTTTTCAGCGTCTTTACTCCCCGCAATATGAGCTTAGATCTTGGAGGTCGATTTAAATAACGGGGCAGTACAAAAACACCATATATTGGAAACTATTTTACATATACCGTCGAAGGAACCGCCCTATCAATTTGTACTATCCGTGAAAATACACTGAAATGTAAAATAGGGACCAACCCCTTGATATGACTGGCAATGTGTATTGCAATAGTTCTTACAACAACCCACTGCACCTAATGTGCCGTCGGCTGGCCATTTACGATATCCTGAAAAAATCACTGAAAATCCACGTCACCATTAAGGGAGTCGCCTATAAATCCTGTGAAAAATCCTGAAATGATAGGAAAAGGTCGAAAGGACCTTCTACGATTTATTATCTCCGGAAAAAATCACTGAAATTCGCATGTTATATCGACTGTTGATACAATGATTTGATGTCAATGGGGCCCTTTCTTTTTCGTAATTCACGCCTATTGATATTTAGTTTGCTTTAGTGATGAAAGTTGAAAAACGACGTTATGATTTTTTTGTGTGTTACACATGGGAAATATTACAATACTAACCCTTCCTGGTTTGCAGATTTATTGCTAATTGTTGATTAATAGGCTACAACACTTGAAAACGTTACAAAAACATCGTTAATACAAACAAAAAACGTATGGTTGGTAATCTCACAAACCTCCTATACACCAATCCCATTTCGCACATTCCAAACCCCACTGGCAGCATAGCTGGGTGCATCCGCTTGATTCACACAATGTGCAGATTAATGTAGCTTTTGAACATACTAATCAAGCGTGGTACAGGACGTACAAAAGATTGGGTAGGTTTTGGGGTGGAGGCCCCCAGTAATGGCGATCAATTCTGACCATCCATTTGGCTGGTCGCGATTTGTCTATAGTTTCAGACCAAGCACAAAACAAGCGTGCTGGTTTTAAGTAGTCGTTTCTTTTATCATGCCTACAACCGCGGAATACAGCTTAGCTTAACTTTGCATTGAGCAACTAACATGATTTATATTAATACCGCATTATTATCTCCATATCATATCCCTGTACGAAAGAAAACGTGCAGGTTGTCGTCAGACCAAAGCATTAATGCTTGTTGTATCTTGGGCCTGATTATCGGCATGCTATTTTTTTAGTAAGTGCGCTGGAGCGACTGGAATTCAGTTGAAGACAAGGTCGGAATCACGTTTGGCGCTATTCAGTTGATCGAGGTACATGACTGTGGAGAGCTAATCTTTGATCTCGGTTTAGTTATGTCCGTGAAAGAATAGTAAAACAGTTTCCCAGGCTGTGACACAGAGAACATGCATGCAGTCGCTACGCGAAGTGTTGTCTGGGACTGCACCACAGGGCTGCATGCAAAAATAGGTGTTTTTTTTTTTTGCAAAAACTAGGGTTGGAAAATGCAAAAATCTTAGTTTTGCCCAAAAAAAACCCCTAGTTTGCATACGCAAAATCAGGGGTTTATGAACACTCTTATTTTGCATAGCAAAACTAAGGGTATACGGGCACTAGTCAAGACCGGGGTTTTTATAGAACTGCCATGCAGTTCATGTTGAGGCGAAATTTCACCACTGGCGAGTGCCAAATTGTGGTAAACGTTTCTATGGTGTGGGAACTGAGCACTATGGTGAGATTGCCGATTTATTCCGTATTGAATTACGTGTTTACACAATTTGGCACTCGACGACCTCATTATTGATATTTTTTTCTAAAATACGCGGAGTTTACACTAACTGTAGGTATATGGGTCGATTTCATGAAAACGGTGCTTGGAGGTGAGACACACAAAAAAAAGTCTCAAAATTGGATGTTTGGTTTTTTTTTTTAACATTTAAGTATCAATTACCTATACGGGGAAAAATAAATGCCAACAACACCTTCTTACGTTACTGTACATATGCACACAAACATTGTGTACAGCAAAAGAATAGGGTTTATACGTTATCAAAATTTTAAATCAACAACATATGCCAACTAAGGACATTATCGGAGAGGTTACCGGGATCAATTTTTATTTGTACGCAGTTGTTTGATAGCTAATTGACCTCAAGAAATATGCCAATTTGTTTTAGTTTATTTCATTACGTGTATCCTTGAAGTAGTGAATCTGCCTGAAATTAGACCTTATAATAAACAAAAGAGATAGCTTTTACTAATTTATCTAAAGATACATTTAATTGACACCATGTCATTCTATCGCACAGATTATAGTTGATGATGTAAACAAAAGCGCCTTCAACGTAAGATAACGTAATACCATACTTATTCACATTTTACCATTTTTCACATTACCCATTGTCTAGATGTATGATTGAAATTTTATATAATTTTTGTGTCAGAAAATAGTGTCTATGCCACTCTTGAATCAATATTTAAATAGTTCGTGTTTGATTGCTGAGAAATGTGATAACGTACTACACTTCCCTTAAAAGTCGCATTTTTTTTTACAAGTTTCAAGCATCTCTTAAACTTTTAATAGTCGTTGTGATGCTGAAGAAACACTACTTCCAACTGCCGCATTATGTTTATCTGAATAAGATGCACAGTCAATATCTTAGTAAAGTTTTACCAAACTTATCAACTGCTTTTGTGAAGATAGCGTAATAAACAAGATTTTCACGGACATTATTTTTGTATTTCAAAAATTGAAAAATACATTGGATCAAGGAAAAACAGCATTACATAATTTCTACACATATTTGGACAACAAGAAACATTGCTATTCGGAAGAATTCACTCTGTTTTTAAGTATTTTTTATTTTTATTTTTTTATAATTTTGATGTTGTGTTTCGGACTCAATTTCTCCTATTTTTTCGATGTTTGAAGGCCAATATCCAATAGAAAGAACGAAAGCTGGCAAACCATATTGCCCCAAATGCACTCGCCGCTCCTATCCAAATATTACCGTTTTTGTTCAGTAAAGCATTGTTGACGGACTTATTAACCAAAGACCAAAATTTCGGAAATGCACCGCTTCCATGACAATCGAGCCTATACTACACCAAAACAGTTTATTATTCCAGACCGGGGTATTTTTCGTAACCCCTGTTTTTGATGCTATGCCGATGAAAGCAGATATAGTCCCTGCGGGAGCCCGTCCAGGGGCTCCATAGACGTTAACGGAATCAGCGTGAAACTTATGTTGCTGAAGAGTCATCTGAATTGAGTGCTCTATTCTTTACAGTTGTAGCCAGACTATGAATACTCCGGACTATAATACTTCTACACCGTCGCCAGAGCCCATCTGTATCCAATGTGCTGCGCACAGCTTGTACTCCGCGTCCCGGTAAGTACGTAATCCTGGGGTTTTTTTTTTTTTTCTGAAATGAAAACAAAAAGTTGACGTAATTGAAACCAATGTTAGAAAAATGATCAATACTTAAAATATCGAAGGCATTGTGGAAAAATGGATATGGGCCCCGTTCCGATGCGTGTTCACTTTAAGTGTTTGTAGGCTACCGATTACCCGATAAAATGTGCCGATATTCAAACAAAACAAAGTAACGGACCCTCGCCTCTGATGCAAAACAACTCATAGAACCCCTTTGTTTTTCGGCGACATTTGAGTTTAGTTCATACATCCACATTTTCTATGAGCCACTCATGATAACTTTAATTTCTCGCGCAGTACCACTTTAGATCAGCTCTTTCGCAATCTGTGACACAGACTGCACAGAATACCGGACCGCCGTAACTTGTACATAGACTGTCAACCACAACGTGTGGACAGATGAGAAAAGTTTTGATACTTTTTAGCTTTAAGTTGATAAAAGTATTTTCTGAAATCATTTCGACGGTTTCAATGCATGAACCCCCAGGGCACGAAATAAACACAACAAGAATAGTCTTTTTTTTAAAAAGACAACCGTCGCTTAGCGAGATGGTAGTGTTCAGAAATCTCTGGTGGGGGGGGGGAGTTTTAACTTTGGATATCACCAATTTTTATCCCTTTTTAAGGTTCGCAATTTTTGTTTGATCCCCTCCCCCCTTTCAGGATCTTACTTTTTTTACCCCCCCCCCCGCCCTTCACACTTCACCTCGACAAAACAGCAATTGCCGGCATACATATAATCCTATAGGGGCTGAACCAGTAATTCCAGCCCCCCAAGGAAGCCCCCCCCGCCCTCCAAAAAAAAAAATCCGCCCCACCTATTCCGATGTGGTACCCTGACCAGCCAAAGGTAAAAATTGACGATATGAATATGGTGACAAGATTGCGCCCACGGTGGGGGTGTGGTCCTCTTCTCACAAACTACAGAACCTTTGAATATTCGTTTGTATTTACGTATTTCTCATCGAAATTGATAGAACCATTTTTATTTTTTTAATGGTTTCACCTCACCACAAATACCAGGTTTGGCAACGTTCTTACAAATAAAAATCTCAATCGTGTTACTTGATGTGTACGTGGTTTTGTTCTGAGTCATATGTAAGCATACAATTCATGGATAATTCAATTTCTATAATTTCTATGCCAAGTTTAAACAATTGTTGGAGGGAAAATATTTACATAGTACCTCTTCGCGCGACAAATGACAAATTATGAAATAGCACTTTCTGAAATTAAGAGTCCGTCAGGTAATGACATTCTTGCCCGATGCCCCTACCTCTGTGGATTACATATAGCCTATGTTAGTACACGTCATTTGTTAAAGCAATGACCCGTCTCTTGATTCGTCTATACCCAATTTTATGAGTGGCAATGATCCTGTTTTTTCATCTGATACACTGTTAAACATACAACGTAAGACAGTCGTTCAAGAAACAAACTCAATATTTTTCTAAACACAAATGAGTTTTTTGAGGCACCCAAGTGGACAAATTCCAATACTATGATAGGATTTCTAAATAATGTTCATAATTACATTGATTATTCCTTACTTTGAGTTTAAAAAGTCTTTACTTCCCGGATAACGTAGATTGCATCATATTGGTGATTAATGCTCGTTTGATGTTAAAAGAACATTTAATTCAGGTTGTTATACATATGAAAAGTGTTTTGATACTTAAGTTTTGTACATATTTCCTGCAATAATGAACCCAACACTAACTTGAATTTTATATAGAAATATATAGTCTAAAAGTACCCCTAAGCTGTGGAAACGGTGATTTTTGCGTTTTCGGACCCTTCCGGTTAAATCCAAGTCACTATCAGGTCGTCAAAAGAGCTATTATAGCAACAGTCGGTGTTTCCGAGTAGAACTCGTCGAGTTCTATCTAAATAACAAAGCAAAATGGAAATATATATTTGTAGTAACATTTTTCTAGCTCCATCATGGGAAAACCCTATGGCACCGAAATTTGATAACACAATATGTTTTATCACCCTAAGGAGTATTGGATCGACATTTCATCACACTATAATGTTAAATCCCTCAAAACCGTCTTCAACGAATGTTAGCCTTAATATGTTCAGTAGCTTACTACTCTCTAAAAATAAAGTTTAATATATAACCTCATTTGTCCCCATTGAACCCCTCACCCAAAATGATATGACATTTCTGGAATCCCTTATCATAACCTATATTATCTATAGACATCATCGGTTCTTTAAAGCACGGTCGCGATTTGCTAATCGAAAATCGAAAAAAAAAATCAGATTTTTGGGCATGTGGGTTAACATATAGTATCCTAACACATTGAATAAGACTGAACTCAATTCAATAAGGAAAATCAGATATTTTAACAAATTACTGTCTGTAGGGACCTTATATACTACAACATGTACCTGAATTGTGATCTAGCTTGGAACACCGCTTTTTCTTCCTTTCTGAAAAATTTTTTTGAGTTGCAAAAAAAAATACTATTGCGAATTCTACAGACTTTCCTATACTTTTCTCCTGGTTCCTCCTGCTTGTCAAAATCGCGCCTCTCAGTCTCATAAATCTGTTCACCGTATCAGAGTTTCTCTGTTGTGCATGCTGAGCGCATTTCATGGCTGCCGCACATGCGCTTGGCACGTTTTACTTTGATATGTCCGCGCGTTATAAATTCTCAATTAATATTATTATTTTAGCTATTCCTGCAAATTTCAATATTATTTAAAAAAAAAAAAAAAAAAATCACTGATAGTGTCATACCTGTTTATATGAATCGGGCATTCTTAAAGAAATCCAAAAGGGACAAATTACTACTTGAATCAAAAAAAAATAGAAAAATTAATAGTCAATTTTATGCCCGACTATGTGGAAAATGGACTTTTATAACAAGACAATTATAAAATCACCATGATCCCCACAGGGGTGCTCTGATAACAGACAAGTACCTTGGTAAATTTTGTTGATACACTGATGGTAATAGTTTTTAGTGTTGGACTTCACAGAGGACCATTTCATTTACACGTGAACTCAGCTCAGGCTCACTTTTGAAACTTTCATGTGGGAACTGGGCTGCGATACATTTGGACAAAATTTGGTGGTGCTTTTTCCTGTTACCTAAAATGAAATTTACTGAAGATGCTTTGATTTTCTACTGAGCCCGTAAGGGGTCATGAAAATTATTTTTTATCCTCGTTTTGAACCGAGTTACTATCTCATTTGAACGAGTTTACCTATCTCGTTGAACGAGTACTATCTCTTTGTACCGTTTACTATCTCGTTTGCACGCGTTACTATCTCGTTTGACGAGATACCATCTCGTTTGAACGAGATACTATCTCGTTTGTACCAATTATTAACTCGTTTGTAAGAGATACTATCCCGTTGGAACGAGATACTATCTCGTTGAAACGAGATACTATCTCGTTTGTACGCGTTACTATCTCGTTTGTACGAGTTATTATCTCGGTTTGTACGAGCTAATATCTCGTTTGAACGAGGTTACTAGCTCGTTTGTCCAGTTATTATCCTCGTTGTACGAGTTATTATCTCGTTTGAATGAGAGGCTATCGTCGTTTGCACGAGTTGCATATCTCGTTTGTACGAGTTTTTATTATCTCGTTTGAACGAGATATAATCTCGTTTGAACGAATACTAATCTCGTTTAACGATTTAACTACTCGTTTGAAACGAGTACTATATTCGTTTTAACAGTTACTATCTCGTTGAAACGAGATACTATCTCGTTTGTACGAGTTACTATCTCGTTTTAACGAGATACTATCTGTTTGTACTAAGTTACTATCCTCGTTTTTGTACGAGATACTATCTCGTTGTGGGAACGATTTTTTCTGTCTCGTTTGTACTAGTTACTATCTCGTTTGTAGAATTATTAACTCGTTTGTGTAATGAGATACTATCTGGTTTGTACGAGTTACTATCTCGTTGGAACGACATTAGAGTATCTCGTTTGAACAGTTCACTAAACTATCTCGTTTGCACTAGTTATTTATCTCGTTTGTACGAGTTATTATAGTATTGGTACAAACGAGATAGTATCTCATTCAAACGAGAGAATAAATATCTCGTTCAAACGAGATAATAACTCGTACAACGAGATAGTAACTCGTACAACCGAGATAGTATCTCGTTCAACGAGATAGATCTCGTTCAAACGAGATAGCTTCTCGTTCAAACGAGAATAGTAACTCGTCATCGAATAGTATCCTCGTTCAAACGAGAAATATCTCGTCAAACGAGATAACTAACTCGTACAAACGAGTATAGTAACTGTGGCAACGAGATAGCTCTTCTTCATTCAATACGAGATAATAACTCGTACAAATGACGAATAATAACTCGTCAAACCGAGATAGTAACTCGTTCAAACGAGATAGTAACTCGTTCAAACGAATATTATCCGTTCAAAACGAGATAATATCTCGTTCAAACGAGAAATAATACCTCGTAAAACGAAGATAGTAACTCGTGCAAACGAGAGAGTATGTCGTTCAAACGACTTAATAACTCGTACAAACGAGATAACAACTCGTACAAACGAGATAGTAACTCGTACAACGGGATGTATCTCGTCAAACGAGATAGTATCTCGTCAAACGAGATAGTATCTCGTTTGAACGAGTTTATGTCTCGTTTGTACGATTATTATATATGTCGTACAAACGAGATAGTATATCGTTTAAACGAGATAGGATCATCGTTCAAAAGAGATGTAAACTCGTTCAATCGAGATGAGCTAAAACTCGTACAAACGAGGTGATAGTATCTCGTTCAAACGGATAGTATCTCGTTCAAACGAGATAGATATCTCGTTCAAACGAGATAGTACTCGTACAAACGAAGGGGGATAGTACACTCGTTCAAACGAGATTCAAATGAGATAGTATCTCGTTCAAACGAGATAAAAAAATAATGTCCATGACCTCCTATTAGAATTGTTTTTTTTTTTAATTGCGGATATAATTAATTTGTGACTGAAATTTCAAAAAATAATTTTTTTTCATTTTTTTATAAAAACGAAAAAAACAAATTTTTTTTTCGGCCGAAAGTTTTTATACCAGTGGAATATGTCTACTTTCATACCAGATCAGAGGACTTAACTAACCCATTCTAGCAGCACTGGGAAGAGTTACAGCTGAAATGGTTGCAACAAGTGGATAGCTAAGGGAGATGTGGGCTGCCAAACGGCACCGACTACAATGCCACAGCGTGCCAGGCGGTGGGGCGCGGGAGGGGTGTCCTCTTCCGCGAGAGGAGCGCTGATGGGTACAGGGTGGGGTTCGCGCGAAGAAAGCACATTTTCCCTCATGCAAAGTGTAGAAACAATTAGTTCGTATCACTTTATACTTGCTTTTTGATTAATGGTTTCAGCCGGGGGTTCAGAGAGTAAAAATAGTCGATGTGTTTATATTTGGTTTAAATAAATCATAAAAAAATGTGTTTCATGGAGAGTTTTTCTATGTCAGGCGGCCTGGGGGTGGGTGGGGATCCTCGTGAAGCGCCAAACCAATTGCAAATAGAGAGCTAATCTTTGATACTCGGTTTAGTTATGTCCCGTGAAAGATCGAGTAAAACAGTTTTCCAGGCTGTGACACAGAGAACATGCATGCAGTCGCTACTCGACGTGTTGTCTGGACTGCACGCCCAGTGCTGCATGCAAAACTAGGGTTTTTTTTTTTTGCAAAACTAGGGGTTTGAAAATGAAAATCTTAGTTTTTTGCAAAAAAACCCCTAATTTTTGCATACCAAAATCAGGGGTTTTTACACTCTTATTTTGCATATGCAAAACTACGGTATTACGGGCACTATTCAAGACCCGGGGTTTTCATAGAACTGCCATGACGGGGGTTCATGTTGGCGAAATTATCCCACTGCGAGTGCCAAATTGTGTAAAACTTTTTTTCTATGGAGTGTGAACTGCGCATATGGTGAGATTGCTATTTATTCCTTTTGAAATACGTGTTTAACAATTTGGCCACTCGACGACCCCCTTTATGATACTTTTTTCTAAAATACGCGGAGTTTACACTAACTGTACGGTATATGGTCGATTTTCATGTAAAAAAAAACGGTGCATTTTGGAGGGAGACACACCAAAAAAAGTCTCAAATTTGGATGTTTTGTGTTTTAACATTTAAGTACTCAATACTTATTGACGGGAAATAATATTGCCAACAACACTTCCTTACGTTACTGTACATTATGCACACCAACATTTTTGGTACAGCAAAAGACTAGGGTTTATTACGTTATCAAAATTTTAAATCAACAAAATATGGCCAACTAATGACATTAATCGGGAGAGGTTACCGGACAATTTATTTGTACGAAGTTAGTTTGAGTAGCTATTGAACTCAGATTGCGCGAATTTGTTTATTTATTACGTTATCCTTGAGTATTGAATTCTGCCTGAAAATTAACCTATAATAAACAAATATTAAGATATTCTTTTACTATTTATTCTAAAGATCATTTAATTGACACCATGTCATTCTATAGCCCAATATAGTTTGATGATGTACTAAAACGCATTCAACGTACACGATAACGTAATACACATAACTTAGTCACATTTTTACCATTTTTTCACATCTCCCATTGTCTAAGATGTTCGGATTGAAAGTTTATACTAAATTTTTGTGGTCGAAAATAAGTAGCTATTCCACTCTTGATCAATATTTAAATAGCGTGTTTGGTTGCTGAGAAGGTGGATTAACGTATACACTCCTTAAAAAGGTCGCATTTTTTTTAAAAGTTCAACATTTTCTTAAACTTTTATAGTCGTTGTAGCGAAGAACCTATTTCAACTGCCGCATTATGTTTATCTTGAAATAAATGCAGTCAATATCTTAGTAGAAGTTTTAACCAAACTTACCAAACTTAGCAACTTTTTGTGAAGGATAGCGTAATAAACAAGATTTTCCCGGACATTATGTTTGTATTTCACAAATTAAATAAATTGAGAATACAAGGAAAACCCCCCCAAAAATCTTTACATAATTTCTACACTATTGGCAACAAGAATCATTGATTTCGGAAGAATTCAAGCTTTAATTATTTTTTTAATTTTTTTTTTTATAATTTTGATGTTGTGTTTTTCTCCGGACATCATTTTCTCCTATTTTTCGATGTTTGAAGGCCAAATAGTCTCATAGAAAAGAAAACGTAAAGCAGGCAAACCATATTGCCCAATGCCGCCGCCGCCTCCGATCAAAATTTACCGTTTTGTTGCCAGTAAGCATTGTTGAAAGACTTATTAACCAAGACACAAAATTTCTGGAAAATGCACCGTTTCCATGAAAATCGACCTTATACTAACCCCAAACAATTTTATTCAATACCCGGGTATTTCGTAACCCTGTTTTTTGGATGCTACTGCCGATGTGAAAAGCAATATATCGCGGAGCCACCGTCCGGGGCTCCATATACGTTAACGGAATAAAGCGTGAACTATGTTGCATGAAGAGTCAACCTGCAATTTGAGTTCTATTCTTTACCGTTGTTCCGACTATGAGTACGCCGTACTATAATTACGTTTCTACCCCGTTCGCACAGAGCTCCAATCTGTATCCCAAAGGTGCTGCGTGCACAAGCTTGTACTACGGCGGTCCGGTAGTAACGTAATCCCTGTTTCTGAAATTGAAAAAAAAAAGTTGACGTAAATTGAAACCAATGTTTGAAAAATTATCAAGACTGAAAATATCGACAGGCATTGTGGGAAAATGGATACGCCCGTAGCGATTGCGGGTCACTTTAAGTGTTTGTGAGTACCGAAGTACCCGATAAAAAATGTCCGATATTGTCCAAAACAAAACAAATTAACGGACCCTCGCCTCTGAGGCAAAACAACTCTAGAACCCCTTTGGTTTTCGAGACTTTGATGTTTAGTTTCATATATACACATTGTCTAGGTTGAGCCACTCATATAACGTTAAATTTCTCACGCAGTACCCATTTAGATCATCTCTTTCGCAATCTGTGACACAGACTCCACCGTGAAAATCCCGGACCGCCGTAAGCTTGTACATATACTGTCAACCACAACGTGTGAAAGATGAGAACAAGTTTGATACATTTTATACTTAAGTTGATAAAATTATTTTCTGAAATCATTTATAACGGTTCAATGCATGAACCAGGGCACGAAATAAACAACCAACAAGATAGTCGTTTTTTAAAAAGAGACAACCTTCGCTTAGCGAGGAATGTTATGTTCATAAATACTCGGTGGGGGGGGGGGGGGGGAGTTGGAACTTTTGGGATATCAA
Source organism: Ophioderma brevispina (assembly GCA_023653785.1). Classification (NCBI taxonomy): domain Eukaryota; kingdom Metazoa; phylum Echinodermata; class Ophiuroidea; order Amphilepidida; family Ophiodermatidae; genus Ophioderma; species Ophioderma brevispina. The sequence goes on along the minus strand of JAMKCH010007437.1, from coordinate 9,848 downwards.
CAAATTTTTTGATCCCTTTAAGGTTCGAAATTTTGTTTTATCCCCTCCCCCTCTCGGATCTTACTTTTTTACCCCCCTCCAACCCCCCCGCCTTACACCTTCTCCGCGACCAAAAATCCCAGCAAATTGCAGCATACATATAATCCCTAAGGGGGCTGACCAGGTAATTCCAACCCGATTTCAGAATTTGGGACCCTGACCAGTCAAATGTACAAATTGACGATATGAAGTAATGGGACAAGCAAGTGGCCCACGTTGGGTGTGGTCCTCTTCTCACACAACTACAGAACCTTTGCAATATTCGTTTTTTTGTATTTACGTAGTTTCTCATGCGAATTGATAGAACCATTTTTAATTTTTTTAAGTGGTTCACCTCACCACAAGTACCAGGTTTTGGCAACTGTCTAAAAAAATCTCAATCGTGTTACTTGATGTGTAAGGTGGTTTTGTTCTGAAGCATATGTAGCCATACAGTAACATTGATTATACTCAATTTTCTATAATTTCTTGCCAGTTTTAAAAACAAATTGTTGGAGGAAAAATATTTAAAATAGTACAAATATGAAATAGGCATTTCTGAATTAAGATGCTCCCGTTCAGGTAAGACATGCTGCCCTCTCCCCTACTCTGGGGAAACCATATAGGCCTATGTTCGTACACGTCATTTGTAAAGTCGATTACCCCCTTCTCCTTGATCGTCTATAACCCATTATGAGTGGCAAATGATCCTGTTTTTTTTTCATCTGATACACTGTTAAAAAAAGCAACGTTAGATCAGCGGTTCAAGAAACACCTTCAATATTTTTCAAAACACAAAGAAGTTTTTTGAGCATTCAAGTGACAAATTCCAATACTATGATAGGATTTCTAAATGAATGTTTATAATTAATTGAATACTTCTTACTTTGAGTTTAAGAAAGTCTTTACTGCCCGGATAACGTAGATTGCATCATATTATGTTAAGGTGTTTGGTTAATATTACTTTATTAAGTTGTTATACATAATGAAAAAGTGTTTTGATACTAAGTTTGTACATTATTTCGTGGTCATAATGAAACAAAAAATAACTTGATCTTGTTATATATAAATATAATAGTCTAAAAGTACACCCTAAGCTGTGAGAACGTGATTTTTTGCGTTTTTTTCGAACCCTTCCGGTTAAATCTCAAAATGATAGAGGTTCGTCAAAAGAGCTAGTAAGCAAAGTCGGTGTTCCGGTAGAACTCGTCGAGTTCTATCTAAATAACAAAAGCAATGAGAAATATATATTTGTAGTAAAATTTTTCTAGCTCAATAATGGTAAAAACCCTATGGCACCGAAATTTGATATCACAACTATGTTTGTTATCACCCTAGGAGTATTGGATAGACATGTCATCACACGAGAATGTTAAAATCCATCAACAAACCGTACGAAGAATATTAGCCTAAGATTGTTTCAGTAAGGACTTACTACTTCTAGAAAAATAAAGGTTTAGATATAACACTCTTGTCCCCATTAAACACCCACCCACAAATAATATTGACATTTCTGGAACCCTTATCAATAACCTATATTCTTATATACATGCAGCGTCTTTAAAGGCACTGTCATCGATTTTGCTAAATCAGAACATCGAAAAAAAAACTCAGATTTTGCCTGTGGGTAACAATCGTAGTCACCTAACACTTGATAAGACTGAAATCAATTAATAAGGACAAAATCAGATATTTTACAAATTACTGTCCCTGTAGGGACACTTATATACTACCACATGTACCTGAATTGTGAGTCATATCTTGGAACACCGCTGTTTTTCGTTCCTTTTCTGACATTTTTGAGTTGGCAAAAAAAAATTACCTTTGCATTCTCAGACTTATCCGATACTTTTCTCCGGGTTTTCCTCCTGCTTGTAAAAATCGGAGTCCCTAGTCTCATAAATCGTTTCACATATCATGGTTTCTCTTTGTTCATGCTGGAGCGCATTTTCATGGCTGCCTCATAGCGCCTTGAGCACGTTTTAGTGGATATGTCGAGCTTTAAAAATGCCAAATTATTATTATTATTTTAGCTATTCCTGCAAATTCATATTTGAAATTAATTCGGGTACTCACTGATAGGTGTCAACCTGTGATATGCTAGGGCATTCTTAAAGAAATCCAAAAGGGACAACTTCAATTAACTTGAAATCTAGAAAAATTAATACTAGCACATTTTTGCACGACTAATGTGAAAATGACCTGTTTATCGCAAGACAATTCTAAAATCACCAGGATCCCCACAGGGGTGCCTCTGATAACAGAGATTCAAGTACCTTGGTAATTTTGGTTGTATCCCATGATGGTTAATAGTGTTTGTGTTGACTTCCCAGAGGAACAGATTTCAGTTACACTGACTCACTCAGGCTCAGTTTTTTGAACTTTCATTTGGAACTGAGGCGGCAGATAATTTGGGGACAAATTTGGTGGTGCTTCCGGTTACCGAAAATGAAATTTACTGAAGATGCTTTGGATTTCCTATTATATTGTTTTTTTTTTTTTTAATTGCGGATAATTAATTTGGAATTGAAATTTCAAAAATTAACTTTCACGTGGCAATTTTCTTCGCGAAAATTTTTTTTCGGCGAAAGTACCCGTAGATATGTCTTACTTTCATACCAGATCAGAGACTTAAACTAACCATTCTAGCACACTGGGAAGAGTTACAGCTGAAATGGTTGCAAGTGGAATAGCTCAGGAGTGGTCTGCCAAGCTGCACCGCTACAATTGCACATCGGTGCCCGTCGGTGGGCGCGGAGGTGGTCCCGCCTTCCCGAGAGGACGCTGATGGGTACAGGATGGGGTTCGCGCGAAGAAATGCACATTTTCTCATGCCAATTTGATAGAAAACAATTAGTTAGTGGTAGGATCACTTTATAATGCTTTGATAATGGTTCAAGCCTGGGGGTTTCGAGAGTAAAATATAGTCGATGTGTTTAGTATTTGGTTTAAATAAATCATAAAAAATGTGTTCATGTGAGATTTCTATTTCAGGCGGCCTGGGTGGGTGGGTGATCCTCGTGAAGCGCCAAACCATGGCAAATAGAGGTTCGTTATATCAGCGGTATACGCCGGCTGGTGGGTGCATGCGAGAGTGGAACCCTTGGAATTTTGACTTTTCAGAACCATTTCTCTCTTCAAATTTAATAGAACGACATTAATTTCGTAAGTGTGTCACTTTATATGCTTACAATCAACGGTTAAACCATGCAATGTTCAATTACAAAACACTTTTTGTGATGCATTGATAGAAAATGTATATACTGCATGACCAACCCGTTTTACTAACGCAAAATCTTAATCTTTTTCTTCGCGTTTCGATGTCCGCAAAGCGGTGCCGCGTGTGAGTGTTGGACTGAAACGTAAAACGCGTTTTCGGCATTTCCGCATTTTTCACACACCTACAAATTGGCATTTTCCTCACAAATCTGCGTTGAAATTGCCGACTCCGTGTACTTACGCACACTCCCAGTAGCTATAACCGTATTCAATCATGAAGACGAATATCCCTAGTAAACTTACTCCGTAACCCATGGCCGACAACCATAACTATCCATGTATCACATAAGGCCCTATCGAAAAAAACATACGGCGATTCAAATTTTCTATTTGGTTTGGGCTATTCCAAAAAAAATTCAAAACATCTCATTCTCTGAGTAAATGTGCGAGATTAAAGATAATTGGTCAAGCTTGTAATTAGTTAGTTTCCCTGCTTTGAGTATTATATGTGAAAGCAACCCCCACGTATTGAAGGAACTTCCATCATTTTTTAATTATTTATAATTAATCTAACACAGCGCGTAATTTTTTGACAATATTATTTTAAGAAAACTTACAGACCGTCTAGATTTGATATTTATATATAATGGCAAAACGTATTTTAATTGGCTTCAATTAGTTGCAACGCATAGAAAACACACAGAAAATGTTGTTTACTTTAAGGTACGATAAAAAGCTCAGGAATCCATTATGATTTAAGCAAAAGAAAACCAAGGTGGACAAAACTCGATGATTAACTGTACCAAAATTGAACAATCGCATCCTCATTACGCCGCTTATACTGTAACGATAAAGGCAAGTACTCAGTCGAGTGAGAGTGTTTAAAACACATTGGCCCGTATTCCAACGATGTTTAACGCTAATCACTGTTTAAATCGCAATTTAAACACCCGCAAAGTCACGCAATTCTCTAAGTTGGTTACCTTTATCGCTGGTTTAAATTTTAGCCGAACATCGTTAACATGCCTAAAACGTTTTACTTAGACTGTCCAGGGGGATTTCAGGCGATTTAACTTCACGTTTTTCTTCACATGCCTGATATTTTCAGCTTATGTGATACTCGTAGTTAGACCAGTTACCTCCTTTATTTCTCTATTTTCTTTTCCGAGTCTCATTTGATTTCTTCTCGTCCGTTGTCCTTTCTTCTATTTTCATGCTCGTTTTTATCTGTATTGAATGATATCAAGTGGGGCACAACGACATAAAACGGTTTTAGATGGCCCGGGGTTTTGTCTCCATCATTCAACAAATTCTAAAGCTCCTTGCGTAACGAGAAATTCTTGAAATTTACACGTGGCTTCCTGCATTGCCTTTACAACTACGGGAGGTCATTGTTCATGATCTATAAATAGTGTTCCCGCACACTTAATGATATAGGCGAAGACAAGTCATAGTTCGGTGGATGAAATATTTACTCCGTTTAAATACAGCGCTTAGCTAAACGACTTTTTTAACATAAAGAACCTGTTCGGTTTTTTTTAAAACATGGCTTTAGCTAACCACAGTTTAGGCCTAACCACCGTGTATTTTAAACATCGTTTTGAGAATACGGCCCATTATCTTTGGGGTGACAAAGAGACAATCAGGTCACTTGCTCGTTCTGAATACTTTCCATGTTATATTTGCATCTCACTACGGCGTTCCGGTAAGTACGTATCTCCTGTTTTCTAAATTGAAAAAAAAGTTGTCGTAAATTGAACCAGCGTTTGAAAATTCTCAAGACTGGATAATACCGAAAGGCATGGTTGGGAAAGGGATGCGGCCCTTTTTTTTTATTAGGTTTATTGTATGAGCCAGAGAGTGGAAGAATCGATGGATCTTTAAAAGTCTCGATTGTTTGTTCACTTTTCCGTCGTTGCGAGCACCGAAGTACCCGCAAAAACGTTTCAATTTTCTCGCTAAGTTCTATAGGTTCAAACCTAATTACGATACATATTAAATACAAAACATAGTAACTGACCCTCTGATGCAAAAATCTCCATGAACCACAAGTTAGTAAAACCGTAGGATAAGAGAAGAAAGGTCGAGTAAAGGACACAACAAGCTTCGTATTTCCGGAGATATTTGCGATTTAGTTTCATTTTCATGCATTCGCTATGACGGACTGAGAACGTTAATCTCTCGCGCAGAATTAATTTAGCTAAATCTTTTCGCAGTCTGTGACACAGACTAACACTTTCCGGCCGCCGTACATCTCATGGAGACCGGGTGTGACTTAGGTTCAGCTTCCCGTAGTCCTTTAACCGGAAGTGCAATGGTTTTTGGGGGGGGGGGGGTGTATATATTATAATCGTTGCTGTTTTTGATATTAGAGTGTATCGGTGCGCATGGCTACAGGCGCATAGCTCTTAAGCCATGGCGCGTATGTTCAAGGGTATATGTTTGATAAGATTACTTTTGAGGTGAAGTTCTGGAGTTTTTGAGTTTATGCACAGGTCATTTAACTAAGCATGATTTTTTGAACTCATATTTTTTTTCTTAATTTATCAATGATTTACTAAGATCTTTTGAACAAAGTTTTCAGAGATGATTTCTTTTATGTCACTGTGACTGAGTCTGCCATAGTAAATGCATTTATCAGTTTTCACAAATACCGTTTGGAAATCCCCAATGCCCAAATCGAGCAGTCGTGTTCTACCCTCCCCTGTTGACAGACCACATGTATAGTCTCACATCTTGATCGATTCGCTTGACAACGGAGATACAGAAGGCTTGCTGCTTTGCCGTACATTTGTAGTTATAACGTAACGAGGATTAATAGTTGTGTTGCACGTGTCAGGTACCAGGTCACGGTCAGTACAGATAATCTGTTTACTTTGCTCTTTCGGGTCGACCGATATATTAATTCCGACTATTTAAATCAAGTCTTTCATGACCCTCTGCCCAAAGTGCTATTATTTTTTCCAAAGACACCTTGGATTGGGATGTCTAACATACAATTTAACCTTTCCCTACTGATTCAAACCGACGTACTAGACGATACTCTGTTTGTTTTTTTCCAATGTAGGGATCTACGCATTTTTACCTGATGGGTCCCCTACAAAATAATAAACCAATCAACGCCGTGACAGTCATCAAATCTTTTTTTTTCCAAATTTGCTGTTATTTCCATAAATAAAATTCCTTTTAAGATTCAAACTCTGTATATTGTTCTTTAATAATCAATATTAATTGTCCCCGGCATGAATGTGAAAAAGAGGGGTCCATAAGTCTACAAACTGAAAACCAAGTCAGCCGGCTAAATACCCTTCCCGTGGACTGAATGAGCAGACGGATCCCCGTTTAGTCTAGCAGGCTTACAGCCACTTGCTCGGGCTTGCGGGGGGTATGGCGTCTGGCGCTTAAATCATATTTTTTTTTTAATGTCATTACGAGTTCCTTTATATGAAAATATCAGACCAAAATTGAAAATGTTATGAAAGCAAACGCGTGTATGTGCAGTGTAGCCTCGATATGCATGCTTCGTAGCCATTGGCCTAGTGGGGCTATTCCAGATAAATTATGCCTCCCCATTTAGAGCGATTTGGGAAATCCAGGATTTTTATCACTTTCATGGCATGGAATTCCAGTCCATGTGTTAATTTGAGGCTGAATTTTCCACATGTTTATGTAAGGAAATCCATATTTTAATTGGTAATTTCATTGGCCAAGAATTCCAATTTTTTTAAATTTTGAGGCTAGATTTCCAGATATTTATTTTAGAATTTAGGAAATCCATTTTTTACATTTTAATTCAAAGCTGAGAATTTTCCCAATTTAATAATCAATTTCCAGGTATTTGTCATTAAACCTAGTCTTCCCAAGCCTTTTTTGTAACACGGTTTTCGGGGGTGGGGTTACCACCCCCTCGAGGAAGCATTAAAGCACCGATGTTTATGATTTTGAACAATGGATAGCTACGGTCCTCATCGTCCATTGATACCAACAAGTACCAACATACCTAGTATGGCGTCATAATGAGTCCACGAGCCGGCAACAATGGCATTTTCAACGAAAATAGGTGAAAATCAATATTTTGTACTAAAAAAAGTGGAATATTCAAGATCTCCATGCGGTTTTCAGCTATAAATGATGGCATTGACTAGTTTTACATACCACATAGATTTTAGAACCATACTGTGCATAATATTTTTTACAAAATGTACCATAAAATATCCTTGGGATGTGCATCCACCATCCCCCAACCTTTCTTCATAAAATGAAGCTTTTTATGATAGCTTTTTGGCATTTTGTGCATTGAGAAAAGTTCACTGGAGGTGGTAACCACCTTGGTAAAACGAGGGTTAAGGCCACTGATTTGATAATCAGAAAATAAAAAAAATCATCAAAAAGCAGATTTCCCATGTTTTGTGTAAAAAGCATAGGTATCCTAACATACCCTGCCAATTATAAGATCAAAAGCAACCTAATAAGACAAGATAGCATATTTTACAGTCATTACTGTCGCTTACGACACTTCCTACGACACGTATTTTGAATGGAGAATGCAATCTTTGAACACTGCTGTTTGCTTCCTTTCGTAGCTTTTTGTTGGAAAAGATAACTGATGACAATTCTACAGACCGTATCCTTCACTTATAATCTATTCCTGCAAATTCAAATAATTTGTCTCTTTGGATGGATCACTGATCATGCTGATAGTCCTCTAATATTATTCCAGCTCACTTCTTTTTTCTATTTTTTGTAAAAGAAAATTGTATTAAAATTCATCTGTCAGTTGATTCATTCAAACATGCCTTTATTCATTCATGTGGAAATTTTGGCTGTGGGGTATTTGGTAGGCCTATGTAGAAATTAACTGTCATTTTTGGCTTTGCCATATAGTGTATAAGTGGATATGATCTGATTGTAAGAAATGTGGCAAAAAATGGTGGGTTTTTTGTCAGTTTGTTGTTTTGTTTTATCAGATTTGTGTTGAAATTGTGTGCAATGCCACACTCCAGGAGAGTGGATAACTTTTTTAAAGCACATATGTCATGTTTCAGTAAAATAAACAATGCTGCAACAATTCATGTTTTGTTTTGTTTAGGACACCCTTCTAGTGCCAAATATTGAACTTTGTCGAAAATCCCAACGAATGACAAATTGTTGTCATGTTGTTATCTTACATTATACCATGGAAAAGATGAAAGTCCTTTATTTTAATTTGATTATGTTTCCACTCTTTGAAAAGTGCAACTTTAAATCCTTTTGTCCTGTATGCATGTCACTCAGGTTCTACATCTTTAACGTCCCTTGTTTTTGTGCCACTTTTTCAAAAATAACCCAAAATCATGGACGTACGAGCGGACCCTACCCTTGTTTTAGGGGAATGCCCCTAGAAGCTACAAGAAAAATAACGCTACTCTCTTTTTTGCGGTGATCGTCGGGTTGGTATAGTTCTTTTTTCGAAAAGGTCGTTGTTCTTCCTTTAACCTTCTTCTTGGGTGAAGAAAAGGTTTTTATTACCCTTTTTGGCTCTAATACAGGGTGAGTAAAAATAACTTGACCCTGGTTTTCCGCCCTTTTGGATTTTTTAATTAATATATATCTAACAAGTGTGGTATCATCTGAAGCCTTATTTATATCTGTATTTGCTGCAAAGATTTTCCACTCGGTTGAGTACAGACCGAGCTACAGTCGTTTGAATCAAAGTAGTCTGTTTCGCCTGATCCACTGATTCGCCATTAAAATGACGGCCACCGTGTATTTCAATGGGAATCCGTGGGGTAAAAGCGGACTGCTTGCTTATAAAAGACTGTAGCGCGGCATATAACGATCCGTTCGAATTGATCTTTGCATCAATAAAAGATAATGAATTAGCTTTCCAATAACACCAGACACATATGTTAGGTATATGTTATCCAAAAATTCAAATGGCGGAAACCAATCCGGGTCAGTTTTTTTTTTTTGACTCACCCTGTATTTCATCAGCTCTAAAAAGCCTTCTTTCTGTTCTACCTAGAACTTTTGAAGGTATTTAGTGAAGGGTCTTGATTAATTATCCAAAGAACCATTTTTCCAGAACTCTTTGGGTTCCACAAAGAACCCTTAAAGATTCGTTAAGGTTCTTTATATAACCAAAAACATTTTTCTTTAGCCACTAAAGTGGTTCTTGTTCTTTGAAGAACTTTTAAAAACTTTTAACAATTATAACCAAAGTTAATAACGTTTATAAAGCACCTTTCGGGAGTTTCTTTTTAGAACAAAAAAGCTAATGGTTTCCAGCCAAGAAATCCAGAAACAAAAGGTTATAACACTTGCTGAGCGTTGCTTATCTTTCAAAATATACATTGAAACATAGAAAAGAACATAACTGGCCTATTGAATGTGTTATGTTCTTTGGCCGATAGGCCTAGCGAGCGTTCTTTCACAGAACCTACCGAGGCTCATAGTTGGCACACAATTTTTTTCTAAGAGTTATGCTAATGAGAAAACAACTCTATACTTCTAAAACTGGATACTTCACGAATGGCAGAATTTTGTGAATTGTATATGTTTTTCCTTCTACACCAGTTATTTGACCACTTCCAAGTGCATGACTGATTAAACACACTCACATCGCAGGAACC